>SJYX01013291.1:142762-162110 GCA_006410675.1 Oreotragus oreotragus | reverse complement strand
GAGGGTGGGATGATTTGGCAGAATAGCATTGAAACATGTATATTATCATATGTGAAACAGATCGCCAGTCCAGGTTTGATAGATGATACAGGGTGCTCGGGGCTGGTGCACCATTATGACCCAGAGGGATGGGATGGGGAGGCAGGTGGGCGGTGGTTTCAGGATGAGGAACACATGTACACCCGTGGCTAATTCATGTCAATGTATGGCAGAAACCACCACAATATTGTAAAGTAATTAGCCTCCAATTAAAATAAATAATATTAAAAAAAGAAAACAATATTGGAGTGGGCTACTATGCCCTTCTCCAGGGGATCTTCCCAAGCCAGGGATCGAACCCAAGCCTCCTGTATTGGCCACTGAGCCACCGGGAAGCCTTTATACGTCCCATTAAAGTCTTGTCCTGTACAGTTACCTGCAGGGCTTCCCATGCGTGTTGGTGCGTGAGTGTCCTTCTGAGCTCCTCATTCACATCTTTATTTCCAAACTTAAGCACAGAATTCTCTGCTCCTCCCTTTTCTCATTTAATAGTATTTTGCAAAAATTCCATGGGGTCAATGCAATGTCAATTACAAGAAACATGTAATGTTTCTTGTACATTTGTTTATTTTTAAAATATATTTCACTTTGCTAAAAGTTTCTGTCTTTCCATTTAAGAATGTTTGCCATTCCTCCTTGGAGCATTTTATAATCATCACTTTAAAGCTTTTGACAGATATTTCCGACATTTGTGCCAACTTAACATTGCATGGACTAAATGTCTGTCCCCACATAGCTGAGGTTTTCCTGGTTCTTTATAGGCTGAGTAATTTTGGATTGTATTTTGGGCACTTTGAATATTATATTATAAGACCTTGGGGTCTTATATAAAGCTTATGAAGAATGCTAATATTTCCTATTGTTAAAAAATTATGTAAAGAACACAATTTAGGAAATGAAAAAACAACTTTAACTCTTCATGAAACAGACAATTTCCATTCATAACTACAAAAATGGGGAGGAAGGCAAGACTCTTGCAGGATAAAGAATAATGAACAAGGAAGTAAGTGTAATACCTAGAGATGGCTTGGCTTTGGGGACTGGCTCAATAACCTCAGATAGGCAGATGACACCACTTTTATGGAAGAAAGCAAAGAAGAACTAAAGAGCCTCTTGATGAAAGTGAAAGAGAAGAGTGAAAAGATTGGCTTAAACTCAACATTCAGAAAACTAAGATCATGGCATCCGGTCCCATCATTTCATGGCAACTAGATGGAGAAACAGTGGAAATGGTGAGAGACTTTATTTTTGGGCTCAAAAATCACTGCAGATGGTGACTGCAGTCATGAAATTAAAAGACACTTGCTCCTTGGAAGAAAAGCTATGACCAACCTAGACAGCATATTAAAAAGCAGAGACATTATTTTACCAACAAAGGTTCGTCTAGTCAAGGCTATGGTTTTTCCTGTAGTCATGTATGGATGTGAGAGTTGGACCGTAAAGAAAGCTGAGCACCGAGGAACTGATCCTTTTGAACTGTGGTGTTGGAGAAGACTCTTGAGGGTCCCTTGGACTGCAAGGAGATCCAACCAGTCCATCCTAAAGGAGCTCAGTCCTGGGCGTTCATTGGAAGGACTGATGCTGAAGCTGAAACTCCAGTACTTTGGCTACCTTATGTGAAGAACTGACTCATTGGAAAAGACCCTGATGCTAGGGAAAGATTGAAGGTGGCAGAAGAAGGGGATGACAGAGGATGAGATGGCTGGATGGCATCACCTACTTGATGGACATGAGTTTCAGTAAGTTCGGGGAGTTGGTGATGGAGAGGGAAGCCTGACGTGCTGCAGTCCATGGGGTTGCAGAGTCAGACACGACTGAATGACTGAACTGAAGTGATAGCATGTGCTGTATTTCTACTCAAGTGGAACATCTACATGAACACAAAACTTACCCACGTTTGAGTTCTCCTGATGTGGCACCAAGGCAGGAGTAACTCTATCTTGGGCTTGGAAACTTATTTTAGTATTGTTTTAGGAGGTGATGGTTGAGTCTAGGCTGTGAGTCACACCCAGTGTTCTGTAGGCTGTGGTCTGAACATCCATTCCACTTTCAAATCCTGGGCAGCACTGGAATGATCCGAGCAAGGAGTGCGACGCTGAGCTCAGAACCAAGGCAGAGGTCTGTCCCTCAGTCTAGTTTTAAATCCTTCTGTATGCTGCTTTAGGTGAGATCCATGCTGGGGCACTTTGGGGCTGAGCCCCGGAATAGTCTAACAATGTGTAGGGCAGCTTTTCCAGGCTCTTCTCTCTCCACACTCTTCTCAGTACTCTTCAGTTCCCTAAGGTTCCCCTGTTTGATTCTGGAAAACCTAGGGTTTATTTATCCTTCTCTGGTGTGCACTTCCCCAAACTGTGGCCACAATTAAGGCCAAATGATGGGAGGTCATAAACACACGAAAAAAAAAAAAAAAGAAGAAGATACCCCATTTTCTTAAGCCCAGAGCTCCTCCGATGAAAGGAAGATTCTTTCCTTTCCAGGTTAGGCTATTCTACCCGCCGCTGTCCCTCACAAGACACCTTAGCTACCCCTCGACCCTGAACTAGGGAGTTTCTTCTGGAGTTTCTTGCTCCATCCAATACCCGTGTCTAAGTTTCAGACTGTGAGAAATGGTACACTGCATCAGTTTGATGGAAGTCTGAATTCTGGTCTTTTTCCCCAATCCACTTGGTAGTATGAATCTTCCAGAATTCCCAAATAGCTGATGTCAGCATTCCATCCGTGTCTTAGAGCTGAATTCAATGGCGGGGTTGGGATGAATGCTTACTCCATCCTACCTGGAACTGCCTCATGCGCTCAGCGTGCCTACTTGTGATTCAAATGATCTCCATCTTATACAGGGAAATGAACTTGACAAGGTTTCCATACGCACTACTCCATGTGTTTCTCATACGATGCTCAGCTCATATTATTCCACAGCTTTCACAAAGATGGAAATTCCGACAAAGAGCCCAGAGCCGCACAGCCGACCTGCCTCAGAAGAGACTCAGATGTGCTCCTTCGGATTCCAGGTCTAGCCATTTTAGTGCCTCTCCTTGAATTCTTTATAGGCAACATAATCCTCTGGGACACATCTCTTTATGGTACCGTGACTCTTCTTTTGGAGTGAAAAATCACGATTTCCACATAACCCAGAATTTTCTTTCACTAGACTTAAGGTTAGGCTATTCTACCCGCCGCTGTCCCTCACAAGACACCTTAGCTACCCCTCGACCCTGAACTAGGGAGTTTCTTCTGGAGTTTCTTGCTCCATCCAATACCCGTGTCTAAGTTTCAGACTGTGAGAAATGGTACACTGCATCAGTTTGATGGAAGTCTGAATTCTGGTCTTTTTCCCCAATCCACTTGGTAGTATGAATCTTCCAGAATTCCCAAATAGCTGATGTCAGCATTCCATCCGTGTCTTAGAGCTGAATTCAATGGCGGGGTTGGGATGAATGCTTACTCCATCCTACCTGGAACTGCCTCATGCGCTCAGCGTGCCTACTTGTGATTCAAATGATCTCCATCTTATACAGGGAAATGAACTTGACAAGGTTTCCATACGCACTACTCCATGTGTTTCTCATACGATGCTCAGCTCATATTATTCCACAGCTTTCACAAAGATGGAAATTCCGACAAAGAGCCCAGAGCCGCACAGCCGACCTGCCTCAGAAGAGACTCAGATGTGCTCCTTCGGATTCCAGGTCTAGCCATTTTAGTGCCTCTCCTTGAATTCTTTATAGGCAACATAATCCTCTGGGACACATCTCTTTATGGTACCGTGACTCTTCTTTTGGAGTGAAAAATCACGATTTCCACATAACCCAGAATTTTCTTTCACTAGACTTGAATGATAATGATGATGATGATTTAAGAGTTTGAACTAGGTGAAGTCCAAAAAATAATTATTTGTGGGAAATATGTGTATCTACCCTCCTATAAAAATCCCTTATCAATATGTCCATCGTATCAAAAGCATAACCAGTGTCATACCTCATTCCCAGATTTTGGTATTTATGTATTTATTCTTCATATAGCCAGCATAGCTTACCCTTGGAGAACTTTATAATGAAGACTACCAAGATCTCAGATTGGATTTATCTAACTATATTTCTCTAGTAGAAAATACCATTTCATTTCCTTGGAGTCTGACAAATAAGTAAAAACTGAGAACTTTTTCTTTTATAGAAAAAAAAAATACTACTGACAGTGGAAGGCTAATAGTAATTTTTAAATGTCTAAAACAGAATACAGAAATTAATGAATATGTATTTTCCAATTTTTGTAAATATATCAACCTTTCTAATATCTTCTTTCCAAATTGAGAAGTAGAGATTTTATATATACATATATATTCTTTTTTAGTTAAATTGAAAATGGAAATTTCAGTTGCTTAAAACTCTGAAAATGAAAACTCACTCACCAGAATTCCCCTGATGAACCTTGCTGGAGGCATTTGCTGTCTCTGAATTTTAATAACCCTCTTTTTTTTAAAAGCTTTCTTTTCTATCACCCAGATTGAATGTGAGCATTTGTTTTCAAGCTCTCATTTTGCCTCTGCGTAATAAGAATAATAAATATAACATCTCTGTCTTGCAGCCCGAGGCTTAGAGAAGTATGCCCCAGAAAGCCTTCCATATCCTTTGATAAACATTCCCAGAAGGCTTCCTGCATGCCTTGGAAGCTGCCACGGGTAGTCTTTGCATTTTTCCTTTCTAAGAGGATGAAACTGAAAAATGTATTAGAGAAGGAAAAGAAGCAGATTTGGCATGCGATTCCTTAATGGAATATCAGCTTTGGCACTGGAGGGAAGAAAGCTATAAAAGGGATTCAGGAGAATCTTTGTTTTAAATAAAGATGTGTGTTCTCAAAAAGTAAGGAAGGAGAAATGATCTAACCCTTTTGCCTCTGCTTCGAGAAAAGAAGCGTGTGTCACCGCCGTGTCAGGGATGCACAGATGGTCCCTGGGGAGGGTGGGGGCAGTGACCTGCCTCCCTTCCCCTCTCTGCCTCCGCATCTTCTGGGTGAACCCTCACTCCCATTCCTTCCAAAGAACCTCTTGGCAAGAGTGAGTCAGAGGAATTATGGAGCAGGGCTACTTATGTCAATACGGGCTTCCCTGGTGGCTCAGAGTTTAAAGCGTTTGCCTGCAATGCAGGAGACCTGGGTTCAGTCCCTGGGCCGGGAGGAAATGGCAACCCACTCCGGTATTCTTGCCCAGAGAATGCCATGGATGGAGGAGCCTGGTGGGCTACAGTCCACGGGGTCGCAAAGAGTCGGACACCACTGAGCGATCTATAGATATAGATAGACTCACGTCAATAGATTTCTCGACGGTTATGTCCTCCACTTTGAGGTCCTCCTCTGCCTACCAGAGCACACGCTTGTCATGACAAAATAAAATATACGTGACAGCGACGTGGCTTGGCTGACATCCAGCAGATGCTCACGCTTCCTATTACATTTGTACCTCAATCCAAGGAAATCCAAACAAGAAAAAAATGTCCCTGTGTGCCAAACCACATCATCTCCAAAGTCCCTTTTGATTTTTAACATTTTATGAATTAAGAAGACTATTAGGAGTGACATTTAATGCAAATTATTAATTATAATACATATGTTGACTTAGTTGCTCAGTCGTATTGGACTCTTTCCAACTCTATGGACCCATCGGAGCCCTCCAGACTCCTCTCTCCATGGACTCCTCCAGGCAAGAATGCTGGAGAATGTCTGTTCCCTTCTCCAGGGGATCTTCCTGACCCAGGGATCGAACTCTTGTCTTTTATATCCACTGCACTGGCAGGTGAATTCTCTACCACCAGCACCACCTGCAAAGCCCCAATATATATTGTATATTATATATAATATATATTAGTGATATCGAATTGACCAGATTCCTCTAGCATGTTTCATATATAATATATGCCACATTAATACATATATAAGGGAAGCCCTGGTAGCTCAGATGATAAAGAATCCACTTGCAATGCAGGAGACCCAGGTTTGATCCCAGATCAGGAAGATCCCCTGGAGAAGGGAATGGCAACCCACTCCAGTATTCTTGCCTCGAGAAACCCACAGACAGAAATACCCATCAAGCTACAGTCCATGGGGGTCTCAAAGAGTCAGACATGGCTGAGAGACTAACACTTTCACTTTCATTGCATATATAATTGTTATATATATACATATCTCCAAACATATGTGTCACAAAATTATGTGTACATATAATGCGTGTGTGTGTGTATATATATATTTGTATACATGAGATGAGTACTTTTATAGTGTTTGACTACTTTGCAAAATTGTTTTGAATGGTTTATTCTAAGTATTTAAAACATTTACTCTTTGAATTTCATTGAAGCTGAACTACTGCCCTGAGCCCACAGTTTCATTAAATAAAGATTCTATTTAGCAAAGAAAAGCTTTAGGCTAGTCAAATTATAACTTCTGAATCAACTGGCACTTAAATGCTGAAATCTAACTCAATTGCTAATCAAATTTCATTTTAAACCAAGGAGGAACAAGGGAAAACAACTCAGACTTCTGTTTAAAAACTGAAAATATTACTTTGTACTGAACCATTGTTATGATAATCTAACCATCACTTAGAACCGATGAAGAAAGTGAATTAAGGTTGGCACCATGACGTTCAAGTTGGATGTTATTACACTAGCATCTGGAGAGACAAATGCGTCCATTTACTGATCACATTGATTGCTGGGACAGCAAGCCTTGAGAGACTACAGAACTAAGGAAACTGGGTCTGGGAGCCCCTTCCTGTTGCCCATGCAGAGAGCCACTTCTCATTGTTTTTCTTCTGAATATTACAGGGAAAACTCATTTTTGTCTTGATTATTATAGAATTGTAGGTTCATTATAGAAAATTCGAAAGTAAAAAGAAAAACAATTAACTTACCCTTATCTCATTACCTTGTATATAACCACAGGTAATCGGACATGACTGAGCGACTGAACTGAACTGAACTGAATGATTTGATAATTTGGTGTATTTCTTACAAGCGTCTTTCTATGAAAAAAATACATATATGCACATGCATGTAGAGATAGACACACAGATTTATGTTCTGAAGGTGAAGCTTGCTTAAGTTGGCGCTTGGCTTGTTGGTGTGTTCGTCCGTTTGCACATCTGTGGCACAGGGGCTTCGTGTGTGTGCAGTACTCAGATGTCCATCCCTGGAACCGAGGGGCACAGCCTGGACAGGAAATCATGAGTCTTTGGAGCCGTGGGTGTGGGGTCAGCAGCTCAGGAGGACGAAGCCTGTGCCTCTGTGTGCTGAGCACCTGCTGCTTGTCCCCCGGGAGTCTTGTGTCTCTGCACCCCCTCCTTACATCACCATGTGGCTCCTGGTTTAAAGGCAAGGAGGTGAGCGAGAGGTAAGCCCACTGCACAGTTCTGCAAACTTGCAGTGTCGACTCCTGAATGTTTAAGTTAGCTCATCTTAGAAAGTACAGTCTATCAAGATTGAGCCCAAAGCATGTTTTCATCATACAGCCACATTCTTCCACTTTCAGCTGGCAGCCACTGGCAGGTCTTAAAGTTGTTAAGCTGAACTGGAGGAGCCATGCAGAGCTCCTGTGAAAAGAAAATGCAACTGTTAGTCGCTCAGGCATGTCCGACTCTTTGTGATCCCATGGACCATAGCCCGCCAGGCTCCTCTGTCCATGGGATTTCCCCGAGCAAGAATACTGGAGTGGGGTGTCCTTCCCTTCTCCAGGGTCTCTTCCCGTCCCAGGGATCAAACCCAGGCCTCCTGCATCGCAGGAGGATTCTTTACCGCTGAGTCACGAGGGCTGCTACATACACAAAAAAGCTGATCCTCTGCCATCATCCAACACAACTTCTGGAACAGGAGGCTGGAAGTAATAAAAAGCAAGTAAGAACAAGGGCAATGGATTAATAATTTTTTATTGATAATGATGGGGGAAGATTTCTTGAGGGAATCCAAGATCATATAGAACAGATGGGAAAAACACTGCTATAAATGACCCAGCAACAAGTATTTTACTTTCAAACACAAAACATAAAACAGAACTCAAAAAGGCAGCAAAGGAAAAGCTGAGCCTAAAAGCTCTTTCCTATTTATTTGTCCCAAGCCGTCAGGGTTGACTAATGTGGCCCTGAGTGCAGGGCATATGATGGGGTCTCCTCCGTGGAAAGAGATAGTAAATGCACAGCAGGCTGAATAGCACTTGGCAAGGGACCCCCCAAATGTGAATGCATGGCCGTCTCACAGCTGAGCACTGTTACTACCAGTGTGGTCCACAGCCTTGCCTGCGTGCCATCCCACCAACATCCAGGGGGCCCAAATCCCCACACTCGAGATGGATTCAAGAGGATCCATCTCTTTAAACTGCTGTGAAGCTGATGATGGAAACAAACGTCGTTGCTGCTTTCGTCCCATTTCTGCTGTTGTCAGCACAGCCCGTCGGGATCTCTGCTGCTACTGCCGTCTACATGCTTTGTTCATTTTCCTGTGAGGTTGTCTTCATATATATATATATATATTTTAGTTAAAATGATAGTAATAATAACTATCTTCTGGACACTTACTAGGACCCAGGCATAGTGCTAAGGACCTCATACACATCACTTGGTGGTGGGGGGGTAGTTGTTCAGTCACATCCGACTCTTGCGACCCCATGGACTGGTGCTCGACAAGCTCCTCTCCAGGCAAGAATACTGGAGTGGGTTGCCATTTCCTTCTCCAGGGGATCTTCCCAACCCAGGAATTGAACGCAAGTCTCCTGCATTGCAGGCAGATTCTTTACTGACTGAGTTTCGAGGGAAGCTGCATTGCCTAATTGGATGCAAAGAACTGACTCATTGGAAAAGACCCTAATGTTGGGAAAGATAGAAGCCAAAAAAAAAAAGAAGGTAGCAGAAGATGAGATGGTTAGATAGTATCACCAACTCAACAGACATGAATTTGAGCAAACTCTGGAATATAGTGACAGACAGGGGAGTCTGGCATGCTGCAGTCCATAGGGTCGCAAAGGGTTGGACATGACTTAGCAGCTGAACAAGAATGACTTCATTGGATCTTCAAAACAATCCAATGAAGTAGAGTGATTGTTATTGCCCCATTTTACACATGGACAAACTAAGGTTCAGGAAGGTTAAATTACTTGATCAAGATCACACAGTTAGGGGTTGTGCATGCCTGGCAAGTAGAAGGTCCTCGTGAAGTCGTAGCTAATACCATGGCTGTATCATTGTACTGTTGTTCTCGCTCTCATTTTTTAGCCGACTGTTTTTTAGAGCAGTTTGGGCTCACAGTGAAATTAAGGGAGAGGCACAGAAGTTTCCATTATACCCCCTTCCTCCACACAGGCCTTCCCCGCGAGTGTTTCCTGGTAGCTTCCGTGGTAGGTCAGTCGGTAAAGTATCTGCCTGCAGGGCAGGAGACCCAGGTTCGATCCCTGGGTAGGGAAGATCTCCTGGAGAAGGAAATGGCAACCTACCCCAGTATTCCTGCCTGGAAAATTCTTGCCTGGAAAACAGAGCCTGGCGGGATACAAGTCCTTGGGATCGCAAGAGTCAAACAGCAACTAAACCACCACCACCCCCATTTTCAACATCCCACTCCAGAAGGTACATCTGTTACAACTGATGAACCTACATTGACCACAATCATCACGCAGAGTCCATAGTTTGCACTAGGGTTCACTCTCAGGGCTGTACATTCCATGGGTTTAGACAAGTATTCAGTGACATGCCTCCACAGTCACAGTACTGTGCGGAATACTTCCACTGCCCTACATACCCTCTGTGATAGCTCTTATCCCTCCCTCCTCCCAAACCTTGGGAACCACCGATCTTTTTGCTGTTCCCAGAGTTTGCCTTTGCCAGAATGTCACAGCGCTGGAAGCATACAGTACGTGGCCTTTCAGATGGAGTCTTTTCACTTAACCATATGCATTTAAGTTTCCTCTGTGTCTTTTTGTGTCTTGAGAGCTTATTTCTTCTAGTGCTGAGTGACGTTTTATTATCTGGATGCAATACAGTCTATATTTATCCATTCCCTGAAAGACATCTTGCTGGCTTCTAAGTTTTGGCAATTATGAATAAAGCTGCTATAATCATGGGTATGCAGGATTTTTGTGGACATGTTTTCAATTCATTTGTGTAAATGCCAAGGATCATGATTGCTGGATCATATGGTAAGAGTTTGTTTTGTTTTCCAAGAAATGACCAAACTGTCTTCCAATGTAGCTGTACCATTTTACTTTCCCACCAGCGATGAATAAGAATTTCTGCTGCTCCATCCATATGCTCCCCAGCCTCTGGTGGCATCAGTGTTTTCGATTTTGACCACTCTAATAGGTGTGTAGTGGTATCTCGTGGTTATTTTAAATTGAAGTTTGCTAATGAGATCAGATCATGAGCTTCTTGGCATATGATTGCCATCATCTGTGTATCTTGTTTGATGAGGTGTCTGTTTGGGACTTTCACACATTTCTTAACCAAAATTTGTTTTCTTATTGTTGTATTTTGTGTTCTTTGTATATTTTGGATCAAAGTCTTTAACAGATATGTCTTGGGCAGGTATTTTCATCCTTTTTGTAGCTTGTTTTTAATCCTTTTGACAGTGTCTTTCTCAGGCCAGATATTTATTTGTTTGTTTGGCTTTCCTTGATTTTTAAATTAATTAAATTTGGAGGGTAACTGCTTTATAATGTTGTACTGGTTTCTGCCAGACGACAATGTGAATCAGCCATAATTATATCTATATTCCCTGCCTCTGGAGCCTCCCATTCCACCCCCCTTGGTTGTCACAGGCCTCCAGACTGGGCTCCCTGTGTTACAATAGCAGCTTGCTGTTTTGAGTTTTAAATGAACCCTGGATTATGAATCATTTCTTCCGAGGATCATGTCATTGGTGCTGCATCTAAAAAGTCATCTCGTTGCCCAAGATCATTGAGATTTTTCCTGATATTTTCTTGCAGTTCTATAGTTTTGTATAGTTTTACATTTTGGTTTACTATCATTTTGATTGAAATTTTGGTAAAGAGCCTGTGTCCTGATTCATTTTGTTTCTTGTTAATATCCTGACCATTTGTGATTTTCTCCATTGTATTACCTTTGTTCCTTTGTTAAAGATACAGTTAGTGTATTTACTTGAGTCTCTGAGTTACTTTACAAAAGAGACTTTAGGAATAAACAGTAACTTCTTGTCAATTGTACATGCTGCAACACAATTGTGTTGCAAATTTCTCTAGGTAGTTGCTTGTTTTGTTTATGGGAAATTTTAGACTCAAGATTTTTAACTTCTAAAAGCATGATCCATGAATCATATAAGTCTGTTTTATAAAATATTATTCTGTATTTTCTTTGGACCATTTCATCTTCTTTTTGTATTATGCTGATCCACACGATAGCCATTTTGTATGATGCAAAGTAGGAAGATATCAAACTTAAATTTCCCATATTGAGAGTTAGTTTTTCTACAACAGACAAAACATGGTCCATATTCTCCTAGCTTCATTAAAATGAAATCTGTATCAAACATTTACCATAAGAAGGAGGAGTTTTCCACAGATGTTTCTCATGGTTTTATAATGTCTGTACCTTCTACATAAATGCTGTAATTAGCTTGTCCAGTTCCTTAAAAAGTCTGTTGCTACGTTGGTAGGTATTGCTTTGATCTATAGATGGATGTGAGAGACACTGGCATGTTCGCGGGCTGACTGCCCCCACTCAGGAATCCGGTATGACTGTCCTGTAACTCATTCTCTTTTGCTGTTTTCCAAAAATGTTTGTGGATTTCACGTGCATTTCACGTATACTTGAGGGATCCTTTTCTTTGCTTTTATTTTGGTGGAATTGGGAATTTTTGTTCTGAAGTGTTCCAATCGCTGATTTCTGCACAGAGACAAGTTTCTGTTTATAGTCTTTGTAACTGGCTGCTTTACGCGGTTGGCAAAGACCTTCTATGTCTCCTCCCAGCCTTCCTGGATGGCTAATTACATGGTTGGTAAATGTCACTTTCCTCCGAGGTATTTATTTATTTACTTTATTGTTATCCCTTTGGTTAGAACATGGTCAGTGGGGACCATGAGCATGAAATCAGAACTCCTTGGCAGACACATGGACTCTAACAGACAAACGGCTCTAACATCTCTTTTCAGGCACATGGAGCATTTAATGCAAGAGTCTAGCAGGCAGCCTGTGTCAATTCAAAGGACCCTCCTTCCATCCCTCTTTTGCCAAGTCTTTCTGAAGACACAGTGGTGGATTTTACCCCACGCTCTTTTGGCATCCGAGATAATCATATGCACATAAATTTCCTATTTGAAATGCTAATGTCATTAATTCCATTAATAGATCGTCCAACCTTTTAATAACTTTGAAGGTAAGTATTGTTACACCTCCTCGGGCTGATCACCACACCGATGCTCGGAGGAGATAATTAACTTACCCCTGTGGTACAGCTACAGAGTGATGGAATCGAGATGAAAGCAGGCTTATCTGGCTCTGAAGCTTTGGGATTTATCCTGGCCGCAATCTCAGGGCTACACTATTTGTTTAAGCAACCCTTTAGACTACGGACACACCTGTGCTGAGAAGTCAAGTTGGCAAGGGGATATATGTGTGGGAAGTGTCCCTGGAGGGAGCCTGTGGGCTGCCTGGGGGGGGTTACAGACCCACCTGGGGCTCCGGGGCAGCTGTGGTCCAGTCGGTGGGTGGGGAATGGGGGGTTCCTGTAGGGATTCCTCAGCCCCTGCTGCCTAAAATGCCTGCAGGGCCCCCTGCCCCTCCCTGAGAGCCCCTCCCTGAGAGCCCCTCCCTCCGGGGAGCATCCCCCAGCCCCGCACCACGCCCTCACCCACAGCAGGGGCGGGGCAGAGGGGGACAAGAGGGGAGATGGGTCCCCACTTGGGCCAAGGCTGGCTGATCTCGCTCAATCCTCCCACTCAGGGTGAGGCAGCCAGCATCATCGCTAAGCTGTGGGCCTGGTGCTCACTGACACTGGCCCCCCCGGGTTCTGTTGGGTGGGATGTAGGCAATTCCAGGAGTGGAAGCCCACACCCTGGACCCGGATCCTCTTTCTTCCGAGCTGTTTCTGTCACTCATCATAACAGAGGCCTGGGCCACTCTGGTTAGCACACTGACCTCCCTATGGTCCATCCCAAGGGAGGTTTCCACTCATTAACCTCCTACCTCTCCTGGCCCCCTGGCTGCTGAGCAGAGAGGATAAGGAGAACCTATGTCTTACCCAGGGATGGGAATGTGTCTCAGATTCCTACAAACTTGGAACAGTCAGCACAAAGCTGGGGGCTTCCGTTTACTGCCTTCCAAAGTAACGCTCAAGATTCTCCCAGCCAGGCTTCAGCAATACGTGAACCGTGAACTTCCAGATGTTCAAGCTGGTTTTAGAAAAGGCAGAGGAACCAGAGATCAAATTGCCAACATCCACTGGATCATGGAAAAAGCAAGAGAGTTCCAGAAAAACATCTATTTCTGCTTCACTGACTATGCGAAAGTCTTTGTGTGGATCACAATAAACTGGAAAATTCTGAAAGAGATTGGAATACCAGACCACCTGACCTGCCTCTTGAGAAATCTGTATGCAGGTCAGGAAGCAGCAGTTAGAACTGGACATGGAACAACAGAGTGGTTCCAAATAGGAGAAGGAGTATGTCAAGGCTGTATATTGTCACCCTGCTTATTTAACTTCTATGCAGAGTACATCATGAGAAACGCTGGGCTGGAAGAAGCACAAGCTGGAATCAAGATTGCCAGGAGAAATATCAATCACCTCAGATATGCAGATGATACCACCCTTATGGCAGAAAGTGAAGAGAAACTAAAAGCCTCTTGATGAAAGTGAAAGAGGAGAGTGGAAAAGTTGGCCTAAAGCTCAACATTCAGAAAACGAAGATCACAGCATCTGGTCCGATCACTTCATAGGAAATATATGGGGAAACAGTGGAAACAGTGAGAGACTTTATTTTTTTGGGCTCCAAAATCACTGCAGATGGTGACTGCAGCCATGAAATTAAAAGACGCTTACTCCTTGGAAGGAAAGTTATGACTAACCTAGATAGCATATTCAGAATCAGAGACATTACTTTGCCAACAAAGGTCCATCTAGTCAAGGCTATGGCTTTTCCTGTGGTCATGTATGGGTGTGAGTTGGACTATGAAGAAAGCAGAGTGCCAAAGAATTGATGCTTTTGAACTGTGGTGTTGGAGAAGACTCTTGAGAGTCCCTTGGACTGCAAGGAGGTCCAACCAGACCATCCTGAAGGAGATCAGTCCTGGGTATTCATTGGAAGGACTGATGCTAAAGCTGAAACTCCAATATTTTGGCCACCTCATGCCAAGAGTTGACTCATTGGAAAAGACCCTGATGGTAGGAGGGATTAGGGGCAGGAGGAGAAGGGGATGACAGAGGATAAGATGGCTGGATGGCATCACCAACTCGATGGGCAGAAGTTTGGGTGAACTCCGGGAGTTGGTGGTGGACAGGGAGGTCTGCCTGCTGCAATTCATGGGGTCGCTATGACTGAGCAACTGAACTGAACTGATCTGAAGTGATACACATGTCCCTGGCCTCCACAAGCTTCTGTCCTCAGAGTTATTGTCACAGGTAAGCCTTTCCTCTTGTAGGGTTTAAGAATCAGGCTTGTTATTCAATCACTTGGTCATGTCTGATTCTTTGCGACCCCATGGACTGCAGCTCACCAGGCTTCCCTGTCCTTCACCATCTCCTGGAGTTTACTCAAAATCATGTCCATTGAGTCGGTGATGCCATCCAACCATCTCATCCTCTGCCACCCCCTTCCCATCCTGTCCTCAATCTTCCCCGGAATGAGGGTCTTTTCCAATGAATCGGCTCTTTGCATCAGGTGGCCAAAGTACTGGAGTTTCAGCATCAGCATCAGTCCTTCCAATGAGTATTCAGGACTGATTTCCTTTAGGATGGACTGATTGGATCTCTTTGTAGTCTAAGGGACTCTCAAGAGTCTTCTCCAACACCAGAGGTCAAAAGCATCAATTCTTTGGTGCTCAGCCTTCTTCACAGTCCAACTCTCACATCCATACATGACCACAGGAAAAACCATAGCCCTGTCTCTTATACACATCTAGATGTGTATAAGAGACAGGNGTACTGGAGTTTCAGCATCAGCATCAGTCCTTCCAATGAGTATTCAGGACTGATTTCCTTTAGGATGGACTGATTGGATCTCTTTGTAGTCTAAGGGACTCTCAAGAGTCTTCTCCAACACCACAGTTCAAAAGCATCAATTCTTCAGCACTCAGCCTTCTTTATTGTCCAACTCTCACATCTGTACTTGACTACTGCTACAGGAAATGTATTTCAACTTGTCTTCAATGTGGGCACACCTAAAGCAGCATTTGATGTCACGCTAGCAACCGTGGCATGTATGCATGCTTGTTAAGTCACTTCAGTCATGTCCGGCTCTCTGCGACCTCATGGACTATAGCTCTCCGGGATCCTATGTCCATGGGATTCTCCAGGCAAGAACACTAGAGTGGACTGCAGACTCTCCTCCGGGGATCTTCCTGACTCAGAGACTGAACTCGCGTCTCTTGCATCTCCTGCATTGGCAAGTGCCACCTGGGAAGCCCAGAGGCCATGGCAAGTAAATATGAAGCTTGGTGGCTGCAGAAACTAATAGGTGTAAGAGAAACTACATGTGAAGACACACTTGCTCACACATGCAAACATACGTGTACACACACACACACACACAAGCACTGTGTGGTAAAACACCAGCTCACTTGCAGCTCAGGCACACCCAGTGACACTCAGCTCCCGCTCACCCCTCCTTTTAATTTCCTCGCCACCGAGAAGCTGGTGGGTGGCTCTCGCCGCTCCCTGATCTTTATTTACTGCCTTTCTCTTGGTTGCTTTTTCCCGGCGCTGGTGCGCCTGGGTCGAGCTCCGCAATCACATCCATTACGACCCAGTGACAGCAGCGCACGCTGTGTGCCCCCTCAGGAGCCCCCCTCCCCGGGCTGCTGGATGTAGGGGAGAGGGAGCAGAGATTTACTGAAACGGCGTGATTTCTTTTTCTCGATGGCCTTCTGCAAAACGAGGAAGGAAGTCTCCCGGCGACGCTTCGTTGTTACCGTGTGTCTCATTCTCACCTTCGTCTTTCTGATGTCTGTCCTGCTGGGTCTCCCCAGGAGAATGCAGGTCCTCCAGATGGCCTTGGGTAGGACCTGTTGCCTCCTAAACAGCAGGCAGTGCCTGCCCCAGATTCCAGGCTCGCCTCTGAAAGATCTGAACCACGACAGTAATAATAGAGAGAACTTCCAGTCCAGGCTGAATCCCAGATATAAGGATTCCTCTTTGAGCAAGGCCGGCTTTTCCAGCCACGCCTTGTGCTTGTCTGCTTCCAGGCTTCTTTTCTCCGCGGTGCACGTCTACATGGCGGACATTCCCTAAAGCACCGATCCTGGGGTAGAGCCAGACACCCAGATGGAGCCCAGCTGCTCCTGGTGTCAGGGGGCCAGCGTCACTCCTGGACCCCGTGCTCAGCCCTGTGGTCACCAGCATTCATGTCCTCCCAGTGCCGAGCACAAGCTGTGCCTGCCAGGCCGAACCCAGCCCTGCACCCTGCTGGCCATTCCCCCCTTCCTCCGAGGCAGCCGATGCTGCTGGAGGTGCCAGGAATCTCCCACTGGCTGAGTGAGGGGGCAGAGCCCCTTATCGTGCCCGGCCACTACTAGGTGAGGGGCAGACGGCAGGAGCCCTGAGCAGAGAGCCTGGGATCAGGTCCCCGGAGTATGGATCAGGGAAGCCTCAACTGGGGCGCCTGCCTCTCCATCTTGGTGAGTCAGCGCTGCAGCTCCCCACTCACCAAGGGACCACTGCCCCCAAGATCTCAGAGAGGCACCATTTCTGGATGTGGCAGGAGACCCAGGCCCAGAGGAGTGACCCCCTTCTCCTTCCCCTTCGAGGGGACCACCCCATTGCCCGCTCGGGAAACCTGGCTGCTGCATTCTCAGAGGGTTTATGGCACGCCCCGCACAGTATAACCTCTCTGGTTCACGTCAATTTCTATCTTCAGAAATGCGTACTCTTCTTTCTTACACCCTCCAGGAGATCTTTAGACAATGGCAGTTTCGAATAGGAAACAAGTGAACTTGTCTGCAAGACGGAGACAGGGTCACAGACTTCGAGAACAGAGTGGGGCTGTCAAGGCGGGCGGAGGCAGAGGCGGGAAGGACTGGGAGTCTGGGATGGGGAGGTGCAGACTGCTGGATACAGGAAGGATGAGCAGCTGTCCTCCTGGACAGTGAAGGAGTCCCTGGGCCTTGAAAAGAAAACAACAGTCTCAAAGGCCCTTGCTAAATCATCTAACTTCAAGGAAAACGAAAGCCAACTTTAGGTCCCACCCTGATGCTCCGGGCTGGTTGCATCCACCTGGGACTCATCACCTTCTGCCCAGGAACCTCCTGTCCCCTGTTCAACAACAAATGCCATCTCAACTAAAGAATACCCAAAAGGTCCCGCCTGACGAACGTGTCCCTTTTCGCTTCCACAAGCCTCCCTCTAAACATGGAGCCTCCCTGATCCCTCCCGCTCTCAGCCTGGTCGCTAGGCCACCTGCCGCCACTCCTTGCCTGAATTAAGGTCACCTACCTCCGTTGAGATCTTCTTTCCTTCTTTTCTGCCTTGGCCCGAACTGTACCTTACAGACAGCACTGGGAACTCTATTGAATATCCTATGACAAACCAGAGTGGAAAGGAAAAAACAATCCCTGGGATCAAAAAAAACAGGTCATAAGAACGGATCGGTCTCGTCTCGCTGTCTCTATCTTTAGCTCCAGAGGCCCTCCTCCCCCTTTCTCCTTCATGTGTCCCCCACCTCCTGTGTGCAGAGGAGAGACCAGCATTCCACCCACTGGTCTCAGCTCGGAGGAGCCAGAAGGCATTCCTCAAGGAGAGAGTCCTGCTCATGTTGGGGGACCCCTCTTTGGGCCGTAGACAGCGATGGACGCACCAAACCCAGGACGTAATTTAGACATCCCCATGCTTTTGTTTCTTTCTGGATGTTTGCCCATTGATAAAAAGTGCTGGCAAAGCAAGGAGCTCGGGGCGAAATAGAAGTCAGAATTCAGGCACTGGGGGAGCGACCGACCCAAGCAGCTTGGTGTCTTCCTCTATTTTTCGCTTGAAAATAAAAAAGACTGATATCACCTTGACCTATTTTCCTCATTATTAATTTATAGAGGAGCCGCAGAAGAGAAAATTCATCAAGACAAGGGCTCTCAGGGCTGGAAGAGAACTAAAAGGCCTGTGTTTCTGTCTCCATTCCTTCATGGAGGTGGGGGAGAAAGTACAGGCTGAAGAGGGGCAGCAAAGTCAGGAGCAGGGGTCGCCCCAGGTCCCAGCTCAGAGTCTCTCTCTAGACACAACAGACGTTGGCCACTGACTTTGGCTTCATGCCACCCCCCCTTGGGTGCTAGCTTGGAATAGATTTCGTCATTTTAAAATAAACCTTGAGAGGTAGGCTTACAGACAATCTTTGGATTTTCTTCTCTGCTGAATGTGATTCTAGGATCAGCAAAGTTTCTAAAGGCAAAGGCTGACATTTTGAGGTATAATGGTAAAATTTTACAACAATTTTGAAAGATAGCACAATTGGTTAAAATCACCCCTGTGTCCCTTCTTATCTGCATGAGGAGAGCTTTGAAGAACGTCCTTGATGGACAGTGATGTCCTTTGTCTCCCTTCAAGGCCTTCACTACGACATGTGGAGTGGGCCTTTCTGCCTGCCCCTCGGTTCAGTTCAGTTCAGTTCAGTTGCTCAGTCATGTCCGACTCTTTGCGACCCCATGAATCGCAGCACGCCAGGCCTCCCTGTCAGTCACCAACTCCCAGAGTTCACTCAGACTCACGTCCATCAAGTCAGTGATGCCATCCAACCATCTCATCCTCGGTCGTCCCCTTCTCCTCCTGCCCCCAATCCCTCCCAGTATCAGAGTCTTTTCCAATGAGTCAACTCTTCGCATGAGGTGGCCAGAGTACTGGAGTTTCAGCTTTAGTATCATTCCTTCCAAAGAAATCCCAGGGTTGATCTCCTTCAGAATGGACTGGTTGGATCTCCTTGCAGTCCAAGGGACTCTCAAGAGTCTTCTCCAACCTATTTTCCTCATTATTAATTTATAGAGGAGCCGCAGAAGAGTCAGCCTTCTTCACAGTCCAACTCTCACATCCATACATGACCACAGGAAAAACCATAGCCTTGACTAGACGGACCTTAGTTGGCAAAGTAATGTCTCTGCTTTTGAATATACTATCTAGGTTGGTCATAACTTTTC
>SJYX01013291.1:122266-142313 GCA_006410675.1 Oreotragus oreotragus | reverse complement strand
TCTTTTCCAATGAGCCATCTCTTCCCATAGGTGGCCAAATAGTGGAGCCTCAGCTTTAGCATCAGAACTTCCAATGAATATTCAGGGCTGGTTTCCTTTAGGATTGACCGGTTGGATCTCCTTGCAGTCCAAGGGACTCTTAAGAGTCTTCTCCAACACCACAGTTCAAAAGCATCAATTTTTCATCATTCAGCCTTCTCATATCCAACTCTCACATCCATACATGACTACTGGAAAAACCATACTTTTGACTATACAGAGTTTTGTCGGTAAAGTAGTGTCTCTGCTTTTTAATATGCTGTCTAGGTTGGTCACAGCTTTTCTTCCAAGGAACAAGCATCTTTTAATTTCAAGGCTGCAGTCACCATCTGCAGTGATTTTGGAGCTCAAGAAAATAAAGTATGTCACTATTTTCAATGTTTCCCCATCTGTTTTCATGAAGTGATGGTACTGGATGCCATAATCTTCATTTTTTGAATGTTGAGTTTTAAGCCAGCTTTTCACTCTCCTCTTTCACTTTCATCACGAGGCTCTTAGTTCCTTTTCTCTTTCTTCCATAAGGGTGGTGTCATTTGTGTGTCTGAGGCTATTGATATTTCTCCCTGAAATCTTGATTCCAGTTTGTGCTTCATCAAGCCCAGCATTTCACATGATGTTCTGCGCATATAAGTTAAATAAGCAAGGTGACAACATATAGCCTGACATACTTCTTTCCCAATTTGGAACCAGTCCATTGTCCATGTACAGTTCTAATTGTACATTTTTGACCTGCATATAGGTTTCTCAAGAGGGAGGTCCGGTGGTCTGGTATTCCAGTCTCTTTCAGAATTTTCCAGTTTATTGTGATCCACACAGTCAAAGGCTTTGGCATAGTCAATAAAGCAGAAATAGATGTTTTTCTGGAACTCTCTTGCTTTTTCCATGATCCAGTGGATGTTGGCAATTTGATCTCTAGTTCCTCTGCCTTTTCTAAAACCAGCTTGAACATCTGGAAGTTCACGGTTCACATATTGGTGAAGCCTGGCTTGGAGAATTTTGAGCATTACTTTACTAGCGTGTGAGATGAATGCAATTGTGCAGTAGTTTGAGGGGTCTGGAAAGTCTAAGAGCAGAGGAATACCATTGTATTAGGCGTGAAATAGAGATTGAGTCATAATATTTGGAGAAGTTTATTGCTTTTTCTGAAGAAAGTTTTTATCCCTCCAATCCGCAGGACTCCATTAATAAAGTCCAGCTATTAAAAAGAATTTCTTTCTGTAGAAAAACATTATTCTTTATGTGAATCAATTATTTCTTGTGCTTGAGTCACCTTGGACCAGAACGTAATGAATATTTGTGAGATGGGAAGGTCAGACATGCTGGGAAGGAAATTCCTTTCGGGGCTGAGAATGAGTGGTGCCCAAGACTGGGAATCCTGAGACGTGTGGTACCATCGAGCATCATGGAAACACTGGCACAATGATGCCACATCCACCGACCCCCTTACCGAGAGATCACAGAGTCTCTGGATGAATGGAGGGTCCCTGCTCGTTAGAGGTTAACTGGGGCTCCCTCGACCAGGCACCCCGCTTTAATGTCTCACCTGTCTCTGTGTCTCTTTTCCCCAGACTGATGGAGAGATGAAAGGGATGCCTGGTAGGTCTTGAGTCTTTGTTAGGACTGGACTTGTGCCTAAGAGCCTCGAGTCACTCTAGACGTGGCTCAGAAAAGTGAAGTCCCAGCACAACGTGCTGGGAAATCACCTACCTCTGTTCGTTCCTTTCGTGTAAAAAGAATCATTGATGACGGCTCAAGAAATACAAGACAGCCCCCATTAAAGAGAGATCACTAAACGCAGCAGCCACAGCGAGTAAAATGCTGCAACTGTAAACTAATGGTGAAGGCAGCCGCTTTCCTCTGGGAGGGACCGTTCCTAGGACAGGAGGGCTGGCAAGGCATCTGCAGAGACAACCCTTGAGCACAGCCGCCCCTCAGAGGTGCTCATGTGATCTCCTCCCCACTCACCTTCACTGAGGCAGCCCTTCCCCACCCCAGCACCATCACAGAGGCCTGAGTGCTGAGCGCAACCTGGGCTCTCCCTGACCTGGTGCACTCTAGGATCCCTGCCTCACTCAAGGTCCAAGCTAGGACTGGGATCTCCCTGACCTGGTGCACACTAAGAATCCTGCCTCGCTCAAGGTCCAAGCTAGGACTGGGATCTCCCTGACCTGGTGCACACTAGGAACCCTGCCTCGCTCAAGGTCCAAGCTAGGACTGGGATCTCCCTGACCTGGTGCACACTAGGAACCCTGCCTCGCTCAAGGTCCAAGCTAGGACTGGGCTCTCCCTGACCTGGTGCACACTAGGAACCCTGCCTCGCTCAAGGTGCAAGCTAGGACTGGGATCTCCCTGACCTGGTGCACACTAGGAACCCTGCCTCGCTCAAGGTCCAAGCTAGGACTGGGCTCTCCCTGACCTGGTGCACACTAGGAACCCTGCCTCGCTCAAGGTGCAAGCTAGGACTGGGATCTCCCTGACCTGGTGCACACTAGGAACCCTGCCTCGCTCAAGGTGCAAGCTAGGACTGGGCTCTCCCTGACCTGGTGCACACTAGGAACCCTGCCTCGCTCAAGGTGCAAGCTAGGACTGGGATCTCCCTGACCTGGTGCACACTAGGAACCCTGCCTCGCTCAAGGTGCAAGCTAGGACTGGGCTCTCCCTGACCTGGTGCACACTAGGAACCCTGCCTCGCTCAAGGTGCAAGCTAGGACTGGGATCTCCCTGACCTGGTGCACACTAGGAACCCTGCCTCGCTCAAGGTGCAAGCTAGGACTGGGCTCTCCCTGACCTGGTGCACACTAGGAACCCTGCCTCGCTCAAGGTGCAAGCTAGGACTGGGATCTCCCTGACCTGGTGCACACTAGGAACCCTGCCTCGCTCAAGGTCCAAGCTAGGACTGGGATCTCCCTGACCTGGTGCACACTAGGATCCCTGCCTCAGTCAGGGTCCAAGCTAGGAAATGTATTGCTCTCAATGCAACACAACCGATAAACGTTCAAGGAAAGGACCACGTGAAGCTTATGCATAGACTCCAGTTCCTGGGCAGTGGCATCACCAGGGGAGCAAGCCCACCACTGGCCACCCAGTCTTGGCCCCTCCCATCCCCTGCCTGCACCACCTGTCAGCCAACTCCACCTAGACCTAAACTCTCAGAAGCCTGTGAATGCAGTCGGTCTGGGTCAGCCTCCAGTTCAGGGCTGGATGAAGAAGCTGGGAAAGTGGGTTTTAGGACAAACCCCTCACCATGCCCAACTCTCTCCTGCTCTCCCCAGCCTGCAGGTTCCTCTGGACCAGCCCCCTCTTCTACCTCGGCTCTTGGAACCCAGCAGGACCCAAGGGGTCTACGTAGATAGACCCTCACCCATGTCCTCTGCTTGACTTTTGTCATAGAAATAACTTTATTCCAAATAAATGTAATCAGAGGAGTGAGAGAATGCAGAAAGGAAGTTAGGCAAGACAAGTTGATAATACTTTAGCCATTAAACCAAGTCAAGGATCTTTATTTAGCTCTTCCTCGAGGACTAGAGATAATATTCTGAGCCATGTCCTTGGGGATTTGGGGGGTTACCCTGCAACCCCACTAGGTGGGAGCAGTTAATAGCGTGTGGCCCACAAGCATGCAGAGCCCAGGTGGGCTGGAACCAGGAGGCTGACGATGCTGACTCCGGATTACTTCACCACCAACTGAGCAGAAGAACGTCCCTGAGCTGATTGCGCCCTGCCCCTTGAACACTCCTCACTACCCTCTCTAGGTCGGGACACAGAATTCTGAGGGGGTTAGCCTGCTGTGACTTCCCTTTGCACGTCAAAGCAGTAAAGCTAATTTTTTTTTCTTCTTCACCCAAACCTCCATCTCCGTTTCCATGTTTCTCTTCGGCTCCTGTGAACAGAGGCCAGACTCCAGCAGTGCTCAGCCCCAGGTGGAGCCTTTCCCCAGGGTTCGGCCTCGTGCCTTTTCTCTGGCCCCTCCCCTAGGGGATGTGTCCGTGCTGGGAGATGGGCAGCAGTGGACTGACCTCTCCCAGCCGGTCCCAGGGCAGCTCTGCTCCTGGAAGCCCCCGTCTGGCATCTCCATCTCCCAGGCGTGCTCACACGCCGTAGCCAGACCAACGCCCCTGACGGCGTCTGCTGCACCTCCCTCCTTTAGTGGCCCCTGCCCGGCCACCCTGACCTCTGCCTGGGGGTGATCCTGACCTCCACCTTCGCCCCGTCCCCACTTCCAGTGAGCCGCCCAGTCCAATGGAGGCTCCTGCCCGAGACCCTGCCACACGCCTCCCTGAGCTCCCTCCCTGCCTGCCAGCTGGTCCTGCAGTTATCAGGCCTCCCCAGGCTTCTGTGCACACTCACGTTCTCCTTCTCTAAAGTGCATCTAAACAGCTCATGACTTACAGCACAACAGGCACGGAGAGATCGGTAATTGAGAAGAGTTAAAACATCACACAAAACGCGGCTGCTCTTTGCAACACCATTACAAAACAGGCATTAGAGTAAAATAAAAGTGTGGGGCCTCAACAATTCAAAGATTCCCTGAGATGGAAGATAAAAACCTGAGTATCAATGAGCTGCATATTCAGCTTTGGGAGCCTGGCTAAAACCTGGATGGGGCCACCGTTCACCAGTTCCTCCTAAAGAAAGAGCTTAGCACTCCTGCTTCCTTAGTGCTAAACTTGGAAATCAACTCTGAATATTCATTGGAAGGACTGATACTGGATCTTCAGTACTTTGGCCACCTAATGCAAAGAGCCGACTCACTGGAAAAAAGACCCTGATGCTGGGAAAGACTCAGAGCAGGAAAAGAGGGTGGCAGAGGATGAGATGCTTTGATGGCGTCACCAACACAGTGGACATGAATTTGAACAAATTCTGGGAGGTGGTGAAGTACACGGAAGCCTGGTTTGCCTCCGTCCAGGGGGTCACAAAGAGTCAGACATGACTGGGCGACTGAACAACAGCAGCAAACTTGCAGGAGGAAGAAACTAAATGTTTAAATACAGATATTGAGCGCGATGACGCGTGCTTGGAGGTCACGCAGGGCAGACAAAAGCTTGGGCTCCCCGATGGGCTGTTAGCTTAACGAGCTTTTACAAGTCTGCGCTGACTCTCAGGAGGATGGGATACACATTAATCACACAGTTCCTCATTTTAACCCCTGGGGCCCCAGCCCAAGGTCCTTCCTCAGGCATTTATTGCTGATATGGAAGGGAAATGCCGGCGTGTTGCCATGGAAACCTTTATGGGAAGAACAGACAACACTTCTATCTGAGCCAGAGAAAATGCATCCAGGCATAAACTCTGGTGAGAGTCGGAAGTCTCGGCCATGCTCATCCCTGCCTTCCCTCCTTCCACACCATCTCAGCTCCGACCTTGAGCTCAACTTGCCCTGCGCCCTACCTACCAAGCTACCTGGTCTCCCAGCAGCCACTCTTGGCATGCCTCCCACTCCTCTGTTCTTCAGTGAGCTGCACACGTGTGCAGTCGTTGCAGCCCTGCCCTGGCCTGAAGACTCTGCCGTGCGGGCCTCTCTATTTCCACCCTCTTGGCTGCTTCATGCTCATCGACGTGCAGGTCTCCTTGGCAATTCAGTCCAATCCTTCTTGCCTCAGGGCATTTGCACCCAGCACCCCTCAGCCTGGAACATCCCTGGTGGTGAACCAGGAGTTTCTGTTTCGTTCATCCTGATGTTCCTGATCTCCAACAGAATTTCTGGCAATGTGGCGCTGGAAGCATGAAGACAATAAGAATGCATCAAGCTGGGGGATGCCGGCAATGATCAGGCTAAAGCAGACAGTTGGGGGCATTTGGCTCAGTCACAGGGAAGTGTCTCAAAACCTGGGAGTCCAAGGACAGGTAAGAAAAGGTAAAGGTTTCTAACCTTGTCAGTGTTGAGTGACTGTGCTTAGTTGCTCAGTCACGTCTGACTCTGTGACCCCATGGACGTAGACCATCAGGCTCCTCTGTCCATGGGAATTCTCCCAGCAAGAATATGGAGTGGGTTGCCATGCACTCCTTCAGGGGATCCTTGAACCCAGCTCTCCCATATTACAGGCAGATTCTTTACCATCTGAACCACCCAAGAATGCTGGAGTGCGTCATCTATAATGCTCATCAACTGGTTTAGTAAGAGGGACCCATCTGCATAGAGGCCTTGCTAGTTTTACAACTGATGATAACGATGGCCATCCAACACGTGTCTCTGGATGTGTGTCCCCTTCTCTAGACTCAAAGTAATAGGTTGTTGTTTTACAGTGGCCAAGTCCTGCCTCACTTTTTGTGAGCCCCATGGGCTGCAGCACACCAGGCTTCCCCATCCTTCTGCATCTCCCAGAGTTTGCTCAAATCCATGTCCATCAAGTCAGTGATGCCATCCAGCCATCTCATCCTCTGTCATCCCCTTCTCCTCCCACCTTCAATCTTGCCCAGCATCAGGGTCTTTCCCAATGAGTTGGCTCTTAGCATCACGTGTCCAAAATATTGGAGCTTCAGCTTCAGCATCAGTCCTTTCAATGAACACCCAGGACTGATCTCCTTTAGGACTGACTAGTTTGATCTGCTTGTAGCCCAAGGGACTCTCAAGTCTTCTCCAACACCACAGTTCAGAAGCATCAATTCTTCGGCACTCAGCTTTCCTTATGGCCCAACGCTCACATCCATACACGACCACTGGACAAACCATAGCCTTGACTAGATGGACCTTTATCGGCAAAGTGATGTCTCTGCTTTTGAATATGCTGTCTAGGCTGATCATAGCTTTTCTTCCAAGGAGCAAGTGTCTTTTACTTTCATGGCTGCGCTCACTGTTCGCAGTGATTTTGGAATCCANTTCCCCATCCTTCTGCATCTCCCAGAGTTTGCTCAAATCCATGTCCATCAAGTCAGTGATGCCATCCAGCCATCTCATCCTCTGTCATCCCCTTCTCCTCCCACCTTCAATCTTGCCCAGCATCAGGGTCTTTCCCAATGAGTTGGCTCTTAGCATCACGTGTCCAAAATATTGGAGCTTCAGCTTCAGCATCAGTCCTTTCAATGAACACCCAGGACTGATCTCCTTTAGGACTGACTAGTTTGATCTGCTTGTAGCCCAAGGGACTCTCAAGTCTTCTCCAACACCACAGTTCAGAAGCATCAATTCTTCGGCACTCAGCTTTCCTTATGGCCCAACGCTCACATCCATACACGACCACTGGACAAACCATAGCCTTGACTAGATGGACCTTTATCGGCAAAGTGATGTCTCTGCTTTTGAATATGCTGTCTAGGCTGATCATAGCTTTTCTTCCAAGGAGCAAGTGTCTTTTACTTTCATGGCTGCGCTCACTGTTCGCAGTGATTTTGGAATCCAGGAAAGGAAAAGCCGCCACTGCTTCCACGATTTCCCCATCTATTTGCCGTGAAGTGATGAGACCAGATGCCGTGATCTTAGTTTTTTGAAAGTTGAGTTTTAAGTCAGCTTTTTCACTCTCTTGCTTCACTCTTATCCAGAGGCTCTTTAGTTCGTCTTCACTTTCTACCATTAGTGTGGTGTCACTATCGTATCTAAGGTTATTTATATTTTTCTGAGCAATCTTGATTCCAGCTTGTGAAACTAATGGGAGAAAGGTCTTATCTCAGTACTTTCACGGACAGATGCTGGAGCACAGGAAAAAATTAACAATTTTTTAGTTGATCCCTTTGCTATGTTGCAGCTTTATGACTTCATATAGTAACTTCAGCCAGTCTCTATAGTTTGTGCTAGTAATCTAATTCCGTGTCTACTGGTAAAAGTTCACCTTAAATGTGGGGATATACATCACTTCCATTTCTCAGAGCAGCTCAGGTTTGATAAGAGCCAGGCAAACAGGCACCTGGACACAGGGGTTCCAGCCACCCCCCGGCCCAGGTGCTGGACCTGCAGATTCAGCCTCCACAGTGCCGTCCTGGAATTCCCAAAGTTCTGAGGGGTGAAACTGATAAGAATGGACTGCCTTAGTCTTCTAGGAGTGTTATTAGTGGCACACAGGTGATAGTAACAGGGTGCAATGTACACAGCTACTATAATAGCGTCTACGTTTATTCTAGTCATGACTAGAACAATTAGTCACACAGGCTATAACCCAGACTTCCAATTTCCATGGTGCTATCTGTTAATTTTAAATTAACACTGTGCCCTTTGTCAATGAGCTGGAGGTGCTTTATAATAAGAGAATAAACATAAGTACATAATGTAAGAACACTCTTGGCATCCACTATTCTATTTTTTTTTTTACAAATGAGAGATGAAGCCAGCTTCCAGGTCTGATTGAAATGTGAAGTCAGAGCTGCAGCTTCCTCTCTTCACTGAGAAGAAAGAGCCCTGGGGCAGGGGGGTGGGGAGGGATTCCTCCCCCACCCCCAGCCAGCCTCCCCCAGTCACCAGCCCTGTGACCCTGGGGGGGCTGGCCCCAGCGTCCATGCCCCAGCTTCATTCTGCTGAGCAAAGGATGGGTGGCTTGGCTTTGCTCTCTCATGGGTTTCTTGCAAGTATCTAGGGAGACTGTTGCTGTTCAGTCACTCAGTCGTGTCCATCTCTCTGTGACCCTCTGGACCACAGCACGCCAGGCCTCCCTGTCCATCACCGTCTCCCAGAGTTTGCTCAAACTCATGTCCATTTAGTCAGTGATGCCATCCAACCATCTCATCCTCTGGTGTCCCCTTCTCCTCCTGCCCTCAATCTTTCCCAGCATCAGGGTCTTTTCCAATGAGTCGGTTCTTCGTATCTGGTGGCCAGAGTATTGGAGCTTCAGCTTCAGCATCAGTCTTTTCAATGAATATTCAGGACTGATTTCCTTTAGGATGAACTGGATGGATCTCCTTGCAGTCCAAGGGACTCTCAAGAGTCTTCTCCAGCACCACAATTCAAAAGCATCAATTCTTCAACACTCAGCCTTCTTTATGCTCTAACTCTCACATCCGTACATGACCACCAGAAAAATCATAGCTTTGACTGTATTTTCAGGCTTTGTTATCATAGAGCTTATTTTTCCCAAACTATACTATAAAACTATAAAGACTATAAATTATATGAATTACAACTTTATACAGAAAAATCCATATAGGCAAAAAGTGCCTTGAGATCCCTCAGTCTCTGTGTTTAGAATCTCAGCTAGACCCAGGGTAACTGCCCCCACATGACTTGCCTGGAGCCCCTTGACTCCAGCCCCTCTGAGCACGTCCTTGGTTTCCTTTCCTAGTTCTGTGTAAAGAACAAGAAAGCTGGTTGTAGGCATGATGGCGAAACGACTGGGTCCCATGAGTCATTTTCAAAAGGATTTGCTCATTTCAGCACATTTGAAAAGGGCTCAACTCTTATTTTATATGAATCTCTACCGAAGCATAACAGATATGCCTGAGTAACAACTGAGACTTCATCTGTGTATGCAGATCAGTTATCTGTTTCTATGTAAAAAGTTCTGCAACCGCAACAGCCTAGGACCCCATATATATATATATATATATATATTTAGTTTTTTGGATTAAGCTTTAATTGATATACAAAAACACATAGATTTAATATACACATCATCGTGAGTTTGGAGATATGCATGCACCCATGATTGAGGTTAGGAGAAGGGGGCGACAGAGAGTGAGATGGTTGGATGGCATCACTGACTCAATGCACACGAGTCTGAGCGAACTCTGGGAGACAGTGAAGGACAGGGAAGCCTGGCGTGCTGCAGTCCGTGTACAAAGACTCAGACACGACTTACCACTGAACAACAGCAATGATGCTAGCACAACCCCCGTGGTGCCCACCACTTCCAAAGCATGCTCTTGTGTCCTTTGTGTGTGGGGGGGTTTTTGGTTTTTTTTTTGGTAAAAGCATGTAATATGAGATTTATCGTCTTTATCTGTTTTTAAGAGCACAATACTGTATTAATTCAACCACACTGTACTATCCCAAAGGGTCTGTGGGTCAGGAATGAGGAGGGCGCAGCTGATGGACTGGGTCCTCTGATTATAGTCACAAGCCTGCGAAGTGTTGGCCAGAAGTAAGTTCTCACTTGGAGGCACTGGGAAGGACCCACTTCCAAGCACCCCCAGGGTGTGGGCAGAAAGCACTCCTTGTAGCTCTCAGCTGGGGCTGCCGTCCCTCAGCTCTTTGGCCCGTTACTTCCTTAGCCAGCAAAGGCTTCTCTAGAGCCAGTCTTCTTAGACCACTTCAGATAATACAGTATAATTCCAGAGATGACTTTTGCATAACTTGCTGTTAAAAAGCAAGTCATACGTCTCACCTGTACTCAAAGGTGTAGCTACCTTTCTGCAGGGGACGAGGAGACTCCTTAGAGATCTAGCCTCCTTAAAAGGGCATATATACCCTAGCACGTGTAAAGTAGATGGCTAGTAGGAAGCTGCTGTGTAGCAGAGGGCGCTCAGCTCAGTGCTCTGTGGTGACCTAGAGGGCTGGGACGGGGGAGACAGCCTCTAGAGGGAGGGGCCATGCGTCTACAGGTAGTTGATTCACGCTGTTGTAGAGCAGAAGCAAATGCTGCATTGTAAAGCAATTACACTCCAACACAAAGGGGACTCCTAGAAGCACCACGGCAAAGCCCCCTCTCATGTAAATAATCACCTGCTTTGAATGGCTTATTTCTACACAGTTTTCTGAAAGTAAGGCTTACCTGTACGAGAAGGCTTTTAGATGGGAGCATACTGCAAAAATGAACCCTGTAAGAGGCCAGTGTCACACACACACACCCGCACGAGCGGGCTCCTGATTCAGTATATTATGACAGGGTGCTACCAACGTGATGTGCAGGAGTAAGGGAGGGGGAGTCCCATACGGACAGGAGTGGGCTCTTCTTGCTCTCCCGCCATGCTCAGCCACTGGCTGGGAGCAGCCTGGGGTGAATCCAGGGGGGACCTCCTCCTTCACCCCCACCCCTGCTGGGCCCCCACCCCCGTAGGGGGCGGAGCCAGAATTCAAAGCCCACTTCCCTGATCTCACACTAAACGGACTGTGTGCTTTTCAGATATTATTCTTGTGCTTTAGGCATTCCACTAGAATGTTTAAAACATACTCAAATTTTCAAGGCTTCAACTAGGCAGTGCTTTTTGAAAGCTTTGATTTATAAAATCGGGAGTTGGTTCACAGTTGATTTCAGAACTTTCCATAATGGAGTCACGAGTAGGGAGAAGGTGTTATTTAGTTTCCAAGACTCCAAGATCATTTCACTGGGAAGCTAGTCGAGACCTCCCCTGGGAAATAACAGCTGGGGGATTTTGCTTTCTTGGTGTTTTCTTAGGTTCTGTTTTATTATTTTGGTCTTGGGATTATTGAACACGTAACCCACAGGATTTTCCTATATATGCATTCTGAGCGTGTATATATAGAGACAGAGCAAGATGAGGAAGGCATATCCACATACACATGATGTGTGGTCTATATTCAGCTTACGTGTGCATATATACATATGTATATATGTATGTGCATATTTTTTGAATTTTTACAATTTTAAGTTGGAAGCAAGTGAAATGGAAAAAGACAAGATTCCTGATGCCTCAAAATCCTACTTCTAAGGATAACTATTTCATAGATAGAACAGACTGTAATGGGTTGTTGTAACCTAAATGAATGAGGATAAAAATTATTCACAAAAGAACAACTTTGAAGGCAAGCCTTAGTCATTTACAACCAGAAATGTTTAGTAAAGAAGCTTATCACCTGAATGTACATTTTCTTTAAAGCAGCTGGTGGTTTTTTTTAAACCAGCCAGTGGGCAGTGGTTCATTGACCCTCACAGCAGCTGTAGGAAGCCGGAACTGTTAGAGCATCATCGTAGAAGTCGGGGACTCAAGGCTTGAAGAGAAGATGGGACTTGCCCTAAGTTCCGTGGTCCAGATGTGAGCGTGTGTTCAGTTGTGTCTGGCTCTGCGACCCCGTGGACTGCCCCCAGGCTCCTCTGTTCATGGGAGTCTCCAGGCAAGTATACTGGAGTGGGCTGCCATTTCTTTCTCCAGGGGATCTTCCCGACCCAGGGATCGAACCTGCATCTCTTGCGTCCCCTGCACTGGCAGATGGATTCCTTACCACTGCACCATCTGGGAAGAACTCATGGTCCAAAGGTTCAGAGTTTTTTCTCTGTTTTCAATTCAACTTCTTTGTAGACATATAAGCTGAAAGAAGCATGGATATTGCAGAATAGAAGTTGGAGGTAAGGAGCTAACCATGAAAGCAATCTAAAAGGCTTTCACTCTTTTAAACAGTTTCCCCAAGCTAATTTAAAGGACAACTTATGGCAAGCTGAAGGTAATGACATGGTTGATCTGCTGATGATACCCTTCACGTTTTCCCACTTGAGTGAAGAGAGGGGCTCTTTGCACTTGTGAACAGAACACATTCGCAGATTGAGGATCAGGGTGGTGAGTTGTGCCATGTGAGGGGTGTAACTGAACAACAGTTGGGGCAGAAGTAAGCTGTCGCTGCTGACACGGCCACAGCCTGCTCCTTCCGGGCACTGTCTACATTTAGGTGGCAGCATCGGTCACGAAGGGAGCTTTCCGTCACATGAAGCCTGTGTGGGATCCTACACCACAAGGAGAGATGTGCAAGCTGGTGCAGTGACTGCTAACCAAGCTGAACAGAGCAAGCTGCATGAAATGGTCATCTCAGGTCAGTTTGGGTCCTGTGTGGAAAGATCATGAGACGTGGTGCTGAGACACATTCTTGCAGCTGCACTTAGGATGCTCTTTCTGATATGCCAAGCTTGGCTCTTGTCAAGGGGAGCGCCATGTTTGCAGTGGAAATGAGAGGCACTTATGACTCCACGCGGTTAACGCCTGGGTTACTCCTTACAGATGTCAGCTGAATGCAGCATTCTGATGACCTCCACACGGTAACACAAAACCCAAGTCCACAATGTCAGAAGCCCGGAGCTCTCCTGAGCTTACTCGAAACCCAAAAGACACCTATCTCACTCTTTCCAGAGGAGAATAAGCCACAGTTTAAGGAACCAGGCTCCAAATGGGACCCTAATATTCAAATCAAAGATTCTGAGTCTGACAAAAGAGCCAAATTGGGAAAGACAAGAGCACTGTCCTCACTTGGGAAAGCCCATCCTTACAAGGAGAGAGCCATCCTTATGTGATAAAAAATACCCTTTCCCCCCAGCTTTATGGACATAACTGACATTTAATGTCAAGTAAGTTTAAGATGAATTATGTGACAATTCGATGCATATATATACATATATATATATATATATAGTGAAATGATCATCACAATAAAGTCAGTGAACACATCCTATACAACAAGGTTAATTATTTCACCCAACATAATAATAACCTTCCTCTTTTGGTTTAAGAACATTTAAGATCTACTCTCCTAGCTACTTTCAGGTATAAAAAAAGGATAACTATAGTCACCATGCTGTACATTAGATTCCTAGGACTTAGCTTAAATTGGAAATTTGCACCCTTTGACTAACTTCTTACCATTTTCGCCTAATGCCAGCCCCTGGCAGCCACCAAGCCACTCTTTGTCTGTCCAGCTTTTTCAGATTCCACGTGTGACATCATACAGTATTTGCCTTTGTCTGACTTACTTCACTTAGCATAAAGCCCTGAATGTTCATTCATGTTGCCACAAATGACAAGATTGCTTTCTTTTTATGGCTGAGTAATATTCCATTGTGTTTCCCTGGTGGCTGAGGAGATGCAGGAGATGCAGGTTGGATCCCTGGGTTGGGAAGATCCCCTGGAGAAGAAAATGGTAACACACTCCAGTATTCTTGCCTAGAAAACCCCATGGACAGAAAAACCTGACTGGCTGTAACCCATGGGGTCACAAAAGGGTTGGACACAACTCCCAGCTAAGCACCAACAATATTCCATTGTACTAATATTATACCGACACTTTTTTTTTAATCCATTCATGTGTCAATGGACAGTTAGGTTATTTCTATGCTTTGATTTTGGAATAATGCTGCAGTGTACATTGGGGTGGAGCTATCTCTTAAAGACAGCAATTTCGAATCCTTTGGTTATATACCTAGGAGTAGGATTACTAGATTATCTGGAAGTTTTACTTTCAAGTTTTTAAGAACCCCATCTCTTTCCCATAGTGACTGCACTGATTTACGTTCCCACCAGCAGTGCAGAAATGCTCGCTTTTCTCTGCATCCTTATTAGTTCTTGTTGCTCATCATAACGGTCTCTCTAACATGTGTGAGGTGATGTCGCGTGGTTTTGATTTACATTTCCCTGCTGATCATTAGTGTTCAGTATATTTGAGGTATTTGTTGCCACTTGTATGCCCTCTTTGGAAAAAAAAATCTACTCAGGTCCTCTGTCCATTTCTATCATTTGCTTTTTTGCTATTGTGTGAGTTTCTTGTATACTTTGCGTATTAACTACTAATCATATAACTGTCTTGCAAATACTTTCTCCCACCCAGCTGCTGCTGCTCCCACCCAGAGGTTGCTATTTTTGCTGATTGTGTCTCTTGTGTCTTTTGCTGATTGTGCCTTTTTAGTTTGATATAGTCCCACTTGTCCATATTTTTGCGTTGTTTTTCTTTAGAATCATATTTAAAATATCATTGCTGAGACCAGAGTCCAGGAGCTTTCTGCCTGAGTTTTTATCTAGGAGTTTTAAGAATTCAGGCCTTAAATTAAGATTTCAAGTAAATTATTGTGAGGAGTATAAGATACTGCTTCAATTTCTTTCTTTAACATGTGAATATCCAGTTTTCTCAGCATCATTTATTGAATAGATTGTCCTTTCCCAGCTGAGTATTCTTGGCTCTGACGTCAGATATTAGTTGGCCTTATCTGAGTGGGTTTGCCTCTGAGGATCTTAGTTCTCTCCTAGCGGTCCATGTGTCAGTTTCTGTGCCAGTACCATGCGGCTGAGTCTTATCTCTGTACGTGCTCGGTTGGTCAGTCATTTTTGCGACCCCCTGGAGCATAGCCCACCAGGCTCCTCTCTCCATGTGACTTTCCAGGCAAGAATACTGCAGTGGATAGCCACCTCCTTCTCCAGGGGATTTCCTCCAGTCTTGAACACTCGTCTTTTGCACCTTCTGCCTTGGTAGGCAGGTTCCTTACCACTGCACCGCCTGGGATAGCGTCACAGTATTGTTTGAAATCAGGAAGCATAATACTTCCAGCTTTGCTCTTCTTTCCCAGGATTTCTTTCCTCTGGGTTGGAACAACAACGGTCTGATTCGTGTTTGTTTTATCTTCTATGAAAAATGTCCTTAGCATTTTGATAAGGATGACATTGACTCCATAGATGGCTTATAGACATTTTAATAGCATTAATTCTTCCCACTCATGAACATGGAACATCTTCCCATTTATTTGTCTTCTATTTCTTTCATCAGTGTCTTATAGTTTCTAATGTCTTAAAGTTTTCATCTCTTACACCCATGACGGATTCATGTCAATGTATGCCAAAACCAATACAGTACTGTAAAGTAAAAATAAAAATTTTAAAAAAACTATTTCCATCTGTTTTAATATTTTTATACTATTGTCGATGGGATTTTTTCCTCTTTTTTTCAGNTCAGTGTCTTATAGTTTCTAATGTCTTAAAGTTTTCATCTCTTACACCCATGACGGATTCATGTCAATGTATGCCAAAACCAATACAGTACTGTAAAGTAAAAATAAAAATTTTAAAAAAACTATTTCCATCTGTTTTAATATTTTTATACTATTGTCGATGGGATTTTTTCCTCTTTTTTTCAGATAGCTTGTTGTTACTGTATAGAAACAGCCGATTTTTGTCTGTTGGTTTTGCATCCTGCAACTTTACTGTATTGGTTTATTACTTCTAAGACTGGGTTCTTCAGCATTTCATTTACATAAATCCATTTAATCTGCAGTAACAATTTTACTTCTTGTTTTCTTACTTAGATGGTTTTAACTCCCCTTTTGCCTAGTTACTCTATCTAGGGCTTCCGGGACCGTGTTGAACACGAGGGTGAGACTGGGCACCCGTGTCTTGTTCTTCATCAAGAGGAAAATCTTTCAAACTTTCATCGTTAAGATGAATTATCTGTACTCTTGTCATATGTGGCCTGCATTATGTTGAGATATTTTCTTTCTATATCTAATATGTTAACAGCTTTCATCATGAACAAACATGACTGATAATAACAAATCCAAGCCAATCTCAATAATCAGCCAAGTAAGGCATGTGTTTTTGCAAACACAACTTGCCTTTAATTGTTAGGAGAAAGGAGGGATCCAACCATTAGGAAAATGATCAAAGACAATCATCAACGAAGGTGAAATACTTGAAATTTAATACTGAAGGTGGAATAGGGTGTTACATGGTCTCTCCACTCAAGTGAAATAAAATTATACGTAAGCTATGGTAAAGAATCCACCTGCAATGCAAGAGAAGCAGGATTAATCTCTGGGTCAGGAAGATCCTCTGGAGAAGGGAACAGCAACCCACTTCAGGATTCTTGCCTGGAGAATCCCATGGGCAGAGGAGCCTGATGGGCTACAGTCTGTGGAGTCACAGAGAGTCAGTCACACACATGCACGTTTGGAATGTCAGTAGCCCAGGTCTGCTGACCTGATAAGTTTGATTCCACATCCAGAAAGCATCTCTCCCTCCCAGCTCACACACCCAGCTCCTCTCCTGGATGCCTGAAACCATGGCCAGAGCAGAATATGAAATGTGTTAATACCTGGCCTCAAAACCTCTGCCCACAAGGCCCATGGTGCATGAATGAATTTTATTTTCTTGTTCAGTTCAGTTCAGTCGCTCAGTCGTGCCTGACTCTTTGCAACCCCATGGACTGCTCCATGCCAGGCTTCCCTGTCCATCACCAGCTCCCGGAGTTTACTCAAACTCATGTCCATTGAGTCGGTGATACCATCCAACCATCTCATCCTCTGTCATCCCCTTCTCCTTCTGCCTTCAGTCTTTCCCAGCATCAGGGTCTTTTCCAACGAGTCAGTTCTTCGCATCAGGTGACCAAAGTATTGGAGTTTCAGCTTCAGTATGTCCTTCCAGTGAATATTCAGGATTGATTCCCTTTAAGATGGATTGGTTGGATCTCTTTGCAGTCCAAGGGACTCTTAGGAGTCTTCTACAACACCAGAGTTCAAAAGCATCAATTCTTCAGTGCTCAGCTTTCCTTATAGTCCAACTCTCACATCCATACATGACTACTGGAAAAACCATAGCTTTAACTAGATGGACTTTTGCTGGCAAAGTAATTTTCTTGCAGGTAGGAGTATATTGTTGTGTTCAGGAATTGTTTGAAAAAAAAAAAAACAAACAACGCATTCTCCATATTATCAGAAATAATCAATGGTCATTTACTTTAAAATAGCTCTTATGTCAAATATTGCTACCATTTTATTCCTAAAAACATGAGGAAAACTGGCAACTTGGAGAAGGAAACAGCAACCCACTTCAGGATTCTTGCCTGGAGAATCCCATGGACAGTGGAGCCTGATGGGCTACACTCTGTGGAGTAACAGAGACTCAGTCACACACGTGCACACTTGGAATGTCAGTGAATTTTGATGTTCGTGAGTTTTCCCACATTATACGCCTCAAGCAGCACAGGATTCCCTAGAACTAAGAAATATTCAAATCCTATGTTCACTGAAGTTCTGAAAACAAGTGGAAGGTAGGCCAGCTCAATGCATGGAGTCACCAAAAAGTTAGAGCGTTTGTTCTTATTTTATACCTAATTCAGAAGACAGTGAGGGCATCCACACAAGAAGAAGCCAGGATTCCTGTAAAACTGCAGTCACTTAAACTGCAAATGGCCTGCTTGCTAGCATTTGAGTAACAGAGATGAGCTTTTTAACAGCAGGGGGAAATCGCAACAGGGAAACACTCTGTTTATAAACTAAGGGGAAAATGCATACATTTCATGCTCATTTTAATGTCTGAGGTAAATGCTTGTTTCTGTAAATATCTGGGCCCTTTCAGTTTTCCAACGTTTACCCATTCTGCAATGTAAGCAGTCTTTTCATAGTGACGGAGAGCTTCCACAATGCTCACTTTAATGCATTTTACTCCTGGCATGATCTTTGGTTTAACTTCCAATGATGGAAGTCCAGGTGGGAAATAGAGCTCGCTCTTCAATTTCAAGGCAACTCTGTTTCCAACGAGGCAGAGCACTCATCAGACACCTTCACCCTGTCTGCTTACTGCAAACCAACCTCCAAATCTCCAAGACAGAATTGTTGCATGAAGGGGGGACCCCTGCCAGGGCCCAAAACTGGACTCTTGTCTAACACTCGGAAACGAATTGTCCAAGGAGACACATGTGCTGAGAAAGCAAGAAATTTTATTGGAAAGGGCGCCAAGGCGGAGAGCAGGAGGGTAAGGGAACCCAGGAGAACTGCTCTGCCACGTGGGCTTGCAGTCTTGGGTTTTATGATGATGGGATTAGTTTCCTGGTGTCTTTAGCCACTCATTCTGACTCAGTCCTTCCTGGTGGTGCATGCCTTGTTCAGCCAAGATGGACACCGGAGAGAAGGATTCTGGGAGGTGGTCCGACATGTGGGGTCTCCTTTTGACCTTTCCTGGTTGGTGGTGGCTTATTAGTTCCGTGTTCCTTACCAGGACCTCCTGTCGTACAACAGCTCTTGCAGATGGTGACTATGGTGCCTGGGCTGGGTGGGCGGTTTCAGCCAGCGTGCTTCACCTAAGGGAATCAGCCTGGTTGTCAGTAACATCGAAACAAAGAAAACCATCCGATTAGCAGTCTAATTGTGATGGAGTCCTACACTTGGCAGGATCCTACAGCGCTGTCCCTGTGGGTTTAATCTCTAAAACTGGTCATCTAGCAGACGCCACTGAGGGCCGTCCCTGTTTGGTGTCAGGACAGAGCCTCAGGGAGGTTAGCTGGGGCCACCTGGCTCCAAGCACATCGTGCAAAGATCTCAGAAGGAAGCGTCTGGTCAGAAGATCCTTCAAGTCCTCGGGTGCCTGCCTCAATGCACTCTCTCCTGTGCAATGTTCATTACACAACATATTTAAAGAGCATAACATCACTCAAAATAAGGAGAACAAAAAATAAAATAAAATAAGGAGAGCATCTCTGCGGAGCATGGCTCAGTGGGTCAAGAATCTGCCTGAAATGCAGGAAATGTAGGTTCAACCCCTGGGTCAGGAAGATCCCTGGAGGAGGAAATAGCAACCCACTCCAGGGTTCTTGCCTGGAGAATGCCCTGGACAGAGGAGCCTGGTGGGCTACAGTCAGTAGGGTCACCCAGAGTCAAACATGGCTGAGCGACTAGGTGCATAGAAGGGGTTGAGCGGGGCAAACACAGGTGATGGGGGAGCCTTCCTGCAGGATGGTGGGTGAGAGGCCTGGGTGAGCAGGGACAGAGAGGCCTGCTCTCCTGGGGCGGGCCTGCAGGGCTGGGGGTGGACACGCGGGGCCTTGGGCAGGACCGTTCTGACACAGACACTGGTGGGCAGGCAAGAAATAGCAGCATTTGCGTGAACACGGAGAAGGAGACAAACACACCACTCACACGCCATACACAGACACACCATACACACACACACACACTCCACATACCCCAGATACACTATGCACACCACACCACTCACACGCCATACACAGACACACCACACACACACACACTCCGCATACCCCAGATACACTATGCACACCAAACCACACACACACCATACACAGACACACCGCGTACACCAGATACACCACATACACGCATACACTATGCCCAACACACCACACATACACCATACACAGACACACCATACACACACACAGACATACACCATGCATATCACACACCATACACACACACACACCATACAAACATACACACACCATACACACACACACACACCATACACACGTACACACACCATACACACACAGACATACACCATACACACACCATGCATATCACACACCATACACACACACACACCATACAAACATACACACACCATACACACACACACACACCATACACACGTACACACACCATACACACACAGACATACACCATACACACACCATGCATATCACACACCA
>SJYX01013291.1:86446-98679 GCA_006410675.1 Oreotragus oreotragus | reverse complement strand
AAGGAGATCCAACCAGTCCATTCTGAAGGAGATCAACCCTGGGATTTCTTTGGAAGGAATGATGCTAAAGCTGAAACTCCAGTACTTTGGCCACCTCACGCGAAGAGTTGACTCATAGGAGAAGACTCTGATGCTGGGAGGGATTGGGGGCAGGAGGAGAAGGGGACGACAGAGGATGAGATGGCTGGATGGCATCACAGACTTGATGGACATGAGTCTGAGTGAACTCCGGGAGTTGGTGATGGACAGGGAGGCCTGGTGTACTGCGATTCATGGGGTCACAAAGAGTCAGACACAACTGAGCGACTGAACTGAACTGAAACAGTTTTTTAAGAATTCACAGGAGAAAATTTATCTGTGTGTTCATAAATATGATAAAAAAAATAGTTGATTTAAAATATACCATCTACCTAGAGCATCATCGAGTTTAGGGGGAAACTTATGAGCTAGATGCCAAAATATTAAAGTAGATGTGTTTCGGCTTTATGTTAGTCATTCAGAAGTTGCAGATTGTATCACAGAATTGGACCTTATCTGAACCTTAGTTTTATTTCTTTTCTTTGCTATAGCAGGGCGCAAATGCCAGAATCATCATTTGGGAAGCACAGCAGGTGTCAGGAAAAGTAGGCGGCTGCATTGTCTTCCTTTTGTCATACTGACAAACTTATTTTTGAAATGCTGATGGAAAATTCAAATTGCAGTTTGCCAAAAAATTTCAAACTGCATTTTCACAAAAGTCTGTCTCTGTTCCTCACAGGAGAAAATCATTTTTGTTATGAAACTCATAATTAGAGATAAGTTTCTTAATTGAACATATGGTTAACTTTTTCGTTGAACTTTTATATGAAACTAAAATGGCAGGTTTTTTTATGCTATTCTAGATGTAGGAAGTTAGAGGTTTATACACAATAAAATATTAAATATATATTTTTATTTAAAAAGAGAATATGTTCTCATTTCATTTTATTTGAATTAATTCATTTTGATATGCCTGTGATGTTAACCTAGATAGAATGTCAACTAATTTGCAGAAAATGAAAATCTATGTGGAAAATATAACATCTGTTAATTATTTTTCTGTTGAAGACAAATAATAAGTGAGTAGATTTCTAATAATTAAATTAAAAAGCTCCCTGGAAAGTCAGATAATTGTTTATCTATGCCCATATTTCACAACTATTATCTTCAACATAACAACAGCAAGCATCATTTGAACTTATGTTAGGTTACTGAAGGAGCTTCATAGCCATTCCTAAAGTTATCAGTAGTTGAAGGGCTGAAGTATCTTTGAAAATGGCCTCCTTCCCAACTCTGGTAATATGTCTGTTACTTCCAGATTAATGATTAGTTCTCTTATCTCCCAAGAAAAAAATGAACACTTCCTTAAACATCAGTAGAAATAAACAATCACAGGAATGGTACAATATTTTGGACTGAGTAGACACCTCAATATGTCCTGTCAGATTTATAATTTGCTCATGGAAATTATTAACTTATGAGTGAGATAAATCATGTCCTTGGTCAGAGCTTTCACTTAGTTCCCATAAGTTTCCCTTTATTCCAGTTCCCAGCCCCCTAAACCCACGGGCATGCTGCACCTGGGCTTGAGGTTTCTTCAAAAGTCTTTTGGTAATAACAGAAGGTGAGTGTAGTTCAATAAATTGTCATGGGATTTGGTGCTGTATTTTATTAACAATATACTCAGACTGGGAAGTTTCGCCTGCTTTGAAGAGAAATTTGAAAGGTAATGTGATGAAGTGACTTCTTATTGTAGAGTTTACAAAGCTCCTTTTGTTTGTAACATATTGTTACTTTCAGTCTTTATGTTTCAAAGGTTTTAGATTGCTCCTTAGAGTTTGGAATTTATCTGTCCAGAACATTACAATGTCATAAAAAAGGGGAAAATATCCCCAAGTTCAAACTTTTATTTTTTATAATAAAGGTATAAAAATCCCACAGAACTCATTCTTCGTGAAAGAATTGTGTGCCCCACAAGCTGAGACTCAGGACAAAGAACTGCATACATCTCCTCTCCCTCAGTTCCCAGCAGTTTTCATTTTCAAGCAACAACTACAAAGTTCTTTTTCTAGTTACTAAGATGAATATAAAAAAAGATTTAATGCTCCAGGGCATTTCTGTGTTAAAAAAAATTCCTAGCACCTGAATAACTAATGCAGACCTTAATGTGATATTCAACTTTACGATTCCAGTTTAGACGGAAAAAAATCAGATGAATTACACTTGAATACATACCACAATACATTTGACGCTTCAACTCATATTGTAATCTTTCAAATGAAAACAAAAAAGGTAGATGCCTTTACGTATGCCAGGGCTACCCAATTTATAACAATGTCTGCATTTATCAACACCAGAATGACACTAACAGAAAACAGAGCACAAAATGCAGAGCCATCAGTTCCTCTCACATAAAAAAGCTACAGCTCCTGAGTTTTGAGTTGCACTTTAAAAATAATTATGCTAGTTGTAATCTCAAAAAAATTATATGGCATAAGCTTCTGTAGTTTGGGAATCTAAACTATTTGAAAGCATCTGAATCCACATTTCCTGTGCGTATTTGACTAATGCAAAGGTACTTTACAGAGTCATAATTACTAGAAAACTCCCTATGGAGAAGAATATCCCTTTTGAAAGAGTTAGCATATATAGTCCTTTGAAACAAAATGACAGAAACTTTAACTAATTACACTTTAAAAACAAGCAGTAATTACATTTATTATTCTTACACACTTTCAAGATGTTAAAATTCAGTAATCGTTAAAGATGAGAAAATCTGAATCCATGTATGTAAAAAAAAGCCAATATATATAGTCATTTCATTTTATGCTTCTCATCACAAAATTAGATCATGCTTTTTCAATTGCAAAAGGTAAACTAATCCATAGATACATGTTTTCTCTTACCTGCTTTTGTCAATGACAACAGTAGTGTAATGGAAAGACTACTAACTGGAAAATCTGAATTCAAATTCCACTTTGCAGCTCTCTGCTTCAATTATGTTAGGCAATCCAGTTAGCTTGTTTGGGTCCTAACTGCAGTACAGAAAAGTTTCTATCCCCATGGGAGGGTAATTAAACTTGTTTCTTTGGATCTCAGTAATCATAATAGGACAAACATGCACAAGCACCAAATTCAAGTTAATACTTTTCACAAGGGAGAGGTACCCAAAGATGGCATGGGAGGCAAGACATATTCAAATTCAACTTATACTGGATAGTCACATGGCAAGAATCTGGGAGAGGAGACCCAAGCTTTGAAAGGTACACAGAACTAAAATCTCTTGCATCTCCTGCATTGGCAGGTGGATTCTTTACCATTGTGCCATCTGGGAAACCTAACATTTCAATGTTTTGTTCCTTGAAAGTGAAAGCTCCCTGAAAGCTCAGTCATGTTCGCCTCTTTGCGACCCATGGACTGTAGCCTGCCAGACTCCTCTATCCATGAGATTCTCCAGGCAAAAATACCGGTGTGGGTTGCCATTCCCTTCTCCAAGAGATTTTCCCGATCTAGGGATTGAACCCAGTTCTCCTCCATTGCAGGTAGATTCTTTACTATCTGAGCCACCAGGGAAGTCCCTAGAATTTCTAATAGCCCTGAAATTTTATAACTTTCTGGCTTCCATATTTCTAATCTTCCTCAAATATGGCTTTCATCAGGGTACTTCCTTTTGAAATGACTCATTAATATAAACCATATTGTATCCACTTCCTTTTAATAATTCTCATGGCCCATGATCTCTAATTAAATATATTTATTCCTCAAAAACACCTTCTACTCTAGCCAGAACAGTCTTCACCTTTTGTCACGAATACACCCTGGCCATGCCTATCCCCATTTTTTTTTTTTTAATTCAGAATTTTTTCTTACTTTTCATTTTCCATTTAAGTTAATGCCTTCATTATTCCTAGGCTAATTCTTCAATATCTGGTTTAGTGTTTTAAACACCACCTATTCATCCACTAATAAAGGATTTTTCTTTTCCTAAGGTTATGGTAATGGCTGAACATATAACACCCAACTCGGGACAAACGAGATCAATGGTAGTTTATTAGTCACAAATACAGCCTGGGAGAAGATGACCCCCACATTCTATTCAGAGCCCCCATGGGTGTTGCGCTCAGAAACAGAGTGAGCAACAAGATGCTGTGGTCTGGAAGATGGGTTCTGTAGAATCATGAAGGTGAGGTGCCTCTAGTACAAAAGCAAGGATGCAATTGGCTTGTTTGAATAATTCTGTGGACTGGCAGGGAACAGAAACCTGATACTCAGCTATAAGTAAGAAACTGATTTGGTCCCTTCAATGAGCAGGGTTGTTTGGTTAGAGAACCATATTTGTGCAGTAGCATTGTGGGTAGGGAAACTTACAGAAAGGCCATTTGAGGCCCTCCAGTTGTCATGGCAGCACATACATTTTTATTTTTTTTTATTTTTTTATTTTTGTTAATTTTATTTTATTTTTATTATTATTTTTTTTAGAGCTTCCATTTTACTTTATTTTACTTTATAATACTCTATTGGTTTTGGCATACATTGACATGAATCTGCCATGGGTGTACACTTTAATTTTAGACATTATACCATAGTTATAAATTATCTATCATAAAAGCTTCTGATCGACATTATACCATAGTTATGAATTATCTACCATAAAACCTTCTGATCAAGTGAGATAAAGTACACAGATATGATTTTAAAAGACTATACTAATCTGCTATTTTCTCCTCTCTACTGTAATAATGTAAAACATTAATTTATATATGCATTCTTATTATTAATTTGTTATTTTTGTCTCATTATCTAGATTTCATGTCCTTTAAGGGTACTCTATATAAAAAAGCCAAACTTTTACTTCAGTTTCTCTACTGTACAACACTGAATACACAGTAGACATTTGACTGATTTAATTATTCTGTGAAGGGGGGAATGAACACATAATTTTGTAAAATACCCATTGCTTTCTAATAACTTTGTTCGCTCAGCCTCACTTAACATAGATACATAGATACTTAACATAGATACATTTTAGGAAAACTAATTCCTTTTCCTTGATGATTTACATTATGAAATAGGAGATTTATTTCCATGTAAAATTTGGTCTTAATAGACTGTTAAACATCTCTAATGTGGAAGTGATTAAACTAATAGTCACATAAAATGCTGGAAAAGGAATAAATTATTAAACAAGCAGCTTAGAAGCATTTTAAAAATAAAATTAAGATAAGTTGAAATCAAAAAGGATTTATTAAAGAATTACGTGTACATTGACTTAGGTTTTAGCCACTTTACTGGTATTACTGATTTGGAAACTACCACATAGAATATTTTAATTTTGTTGATATACTTGACATGACTTTCTTAACATTCTGGAAGATCAGAAATAAATTTATAATTGGTAGAAGAATACATAGAGGATATTGTTTAATGTCAACTTGACTAGACTTTTCTTCTAATTTGATGAAAGATTCTGTCTTTGCTCTTGTTCTATACAAAAAAGTTAATGACTAGGGTAGGACTCAGAAAGTAAGCCTATCAAATTTTGAATGGGATACAGTTGAGAGAGATGATAAATGAAAGAATCAGATAAAAAATTACCTCAACAGGGAAGAATGTTCAGTTCAAAGAAAAAAGATTAAGTTTAGTAAGAATGTTGCAAATTGAGTCTTATATTCAAAAATTGGTTATGAAAGTTACAGGATGGGTATATCTGGAAGTATAGTTGGCCACAAGATTAATAATGAAATAGCAGTACTATGGTTAATATTATCAATGGCTGATGAAGCACATGGTCTAGATTGATGGGGCACACCACCACACAGCACTGCTCTGCCCAAACCCAGGGCTCTCCTCTGTTGTGAATGTACAGAGAACATGCTGGATGCATTAGATGACTAAGTAAAAGATCCAACGGCCTTAAGGTAAGGGAAGTTAGAAGAGAGAACAGGCATAGGACAATTTTTGAGGGAAATGGTAGGCTATGATTTGCAAATAAAAGTTTAAGGTTTCTATGCTTTGATTTTATACTTAATTCTAAATTGAAGAATGAAGACATTATTATAAAAAGGTGCAGTGGGATAATATATACTTGGATTATATTCTAAAGTGACTCTGACAAAAATCACTACCAACCAAAGTTTATCAATATTCACTTACCAGGTTTTCAAGCCCACTTCTCAGATCACCAGACTAAGGAAACAGAAGTACATCCTTGGAGCCAAAAACCACTCAAAGGTCACCCAGAATACAATTTTTCATAGACATATAACAAAAGGGTAACAGAAAGAAACTGCAGGAAAGGAAAGATGAGAGAGAACAATAGTACCTTTAAAATCTGTGAACTTCAAAGGGAGAAAGGTTGAAAGAGAGAAAAGAAAGCAAAGGCCGATAGGGATAGGAGGGGACCAGAAGAAAAAAAAGTTATTAAAAGGACTTTAAATTCACGGCTTCTCTTTTTTTAAAGTTCACCCTAATTTAAAATGCAATTCTGGCAAAGGAGATTTTTCATTTGCATACTTACTTTAAGATATTTCGAAGTGTCAGGCAAATTGAATTTTTATTTATATTTAGCAAACTAATCATTTGCCTTGAGAAAAAGAAAGCTCTGATGTTCTGAGACTTCTTTTTCAACAGTTAAAGAGGTTGATATTCTCTCCCTTTCTGGAGATATTGGAAAACTGAAAATTGACAGAAAAATGATGTTGTATTGCCAAAGAGCCTGACAGGTGGTCAAACTATTTAAAGGGAATTGCAGTGACTTTCAATTATCTATCCTTAGACAGATAATTGTTCCTCATGATATCTGTTCCTCATGATGTCCTACCTAATGAATAACTCTTCTGCTGATGGTGAGAAAACCAGGATTCTTAATTGCCACCAGGCTAAAGTTAACAATAATCATGAGCAATGTTAGGGGAAGAACCTGATATAACATAGTTTATCTATCAGAAAAGGAAGATGCATATTCACCGTGATGATGTGTACTGTACACTAGATGGTAAGGAACATTTTAGCATTATGAAATCTCATCAAATTCTATTTCTACTAGGAGTAAGTATTAATAATAAAGTAGTTAAAATAACATTAAATCTATTTTCACTGGATTAATGTTTCTTGAACACGCTTTGATACGTATATTACCCAGTGCTCAAAACAACCTTGAAAACACATGTAATTTTGTTCCCCATACCTTAACATATCTGTAATATGAGTTCAAGTAATTTAACTTGACATTGCAACGTAAACTGATATTTAACATTTGAAGGGTACACACCTTTTTCTCCCAAGATCATAGTTCATTTTTTGGCATGTGCTAACATTATTTCTCATAGGAGCTTTCAATTATGAAGCAAATAAATGCCAAAATATGGTGACAGAGTATATAGCATGATGCTAATACATGTTTACTATCACTTTTTTATTTATAAGTCATTCTATGCAAATGATTTACTCAATAGGATAGTAATAGAAAATTGCAAGGAAAAAACAACAAAAAAAGGTAGCAACTGAATAAACAAACTTTAACAGTATTAATTTTCAAATAATTGTATAGATTTCTCTGTTTCAGCTGAACTGCAACCAAAATTGATTAGTTCAAAATTTTGCATGCTGCTTCTTTTTATACTCATGTCTTAATCACAATTTAAAAGTAAGAAAATGGGACAAAAACAAGGCAGCAATTGCCCGAATACCCTTTTAAATTATAGTTTTATGCTTAACTATTGGTTTAGTGCTCCAACTTCTAAACAGTCTAGTAGTGTGGTGAACAGGAAGAGACAGGGAAAGTTCTCCATTCCAAATCTCTTCTTCCATTTCAAGATCTATGAGATTAAAAACTTGGCTGCAGGTTACTGGTGTATGTAGAGGCTTGCATCTATGCCAAGGCAACTTAGAATGCAGTACATGCTGGAATGTTTGAAATGACTTAAATTGCACCTTAAAGTATCACTGAGCAGTAAGCAGGGCAAAAATATACCTAAATATGCCCAGCTGGACCGCTTCCACCTTTACAGTTTTCTAGAAAGAATTTTTCTTTTACCAATGTCTATACCAGTCATAGAACCATATCACAAAATTGGTCCAAAGGTAAATGGCTCATACACAAAGAAGGAACACATAATTTGCATCATTATATTTTCTGTAGTGTTTGAATTGTGCGCATGTGTGCCCAGCCACTCAGTCCTATCTGACTCTGACTCCATGGAGTGTAGCCCTCCAGGATCCTCTGTTCATGGAATTTTCTAGGCAAAAGTAGTGGAGTGGGTTGTCATTTCCTACTCCATAGGATCGTCCAGACCCAGGGATTGAATCCGTGTCTCTTGCACCTCCTGCACTGGCTGGTAGATTCTTTAATCACTGTGCCCCCTGGGAAGCCCCAGTGTTAAAATTATCAAACATCAAAATTTTTTATCTTCCATGATGACATCTCAGAAGGGGAAAATCTATCAGCTAAATCCATTCCTATGACTACCTAAGAATGAGTAGATTGACAAATGTAGAAACTGTGATTTTTGTTTTGTCATGCCTTGCGGCATGTGGGATCTTAGTTCCCTGATGAGGGATTGAACCTAGGCCCCCTCCAATGGAGGCTCAGCCAAGGAGACCCAGGACTTGTTGGCGGCGGAAACATATATATATGTATATATACACACACACACACATAAATAAAGAGCCGTGGAGCCGGAAGGCCAAGGCCATGGGAACTCTTTATTCACTTCCAGACTGCTCTGATAGCCTGTCTCAATGTGTGTGTGTTCTTTCCTGTCTTGACATCACGTGCTGTACAGCCACCACCATTAAAGCATTTTCATAGTGAAAAAAAATATATATATAATATATATTTCATCTGTCTTTTGAAAGACTAACTTTTCTGGTTCTTCAGCTTGAATTTGAAGCTGGGCAAAGTTTACAATATTTAAAATCTTTAGATAATAAAATGAAAAATATAGAAGACTAATTTTTTTCATCCTACAACTGTTTCTTGATCACATCTCTTCATGTTAGCTACTGGATATTTTTGGAAAGCTGTTATAGTAAAAAAGAAAAAAAAAATACAAAAAGTGAAATTAAATGGTTCTTTTCCAAGACTTTTCAGGCTTTGTAGGCAAATAAACAAGAAGTTATTAATTTCTGTGACAACCTCCAACTTAAGCTCTCTCTATGAGCTGCAGAGTAAAGAACTACATGAAAAGGATAAGAAATTAGAAGCTCTTAGACATCAGCCTCCAAGATGAAGTCATCAGACTTCCTTAACCCCTGCAGTATTTATATCATTGTACAAATATTGACTATCTCTTAAGATAGGAAAAATGTTTATTTCCTTGTGGGAGGAGCATACAAGATTTCATTGTTGGAAATTACTTATGAAGAGTTGGCTAAGTTATATGATGCTTTGCAAAAATCTCCATGTGGCTTTTAAAAATTTAATCATGTCTTCAAGCATCTGGATACTATTCAATTGCTGCACTTGGTGTCATCTATATCCATACTTGCTACAAGTTGAAGGAGACAGTATTTGTGATGCTCTTCTGCAGCTTAACGCTTCCAGCTTTTACTCATTATTGATTCTTGCAAATGCCAATATGCCCAAATCAAAAACTGTATCCCAAAATACAAGTAAAATTTCCCAGAGCTTGTGCTTTCATTTTGCACATTCCATTATCTTAGATAACTTGTCTATTCTATCACGATGGAGAAAAGTATTCCTTCTTACTTGGTATTAGATACATACATTTATCATCAATTTTCAGCAGCTGAGTCTGTTACTAACATAAGACAGTAGAATGCTACCTTGATGATAGAAAGCAGAGAATGTCAGAGCCACAAAGACAGTAACTTGGGTAGACAGAAAGGCTAATACTTAAATGCAATTTCCAAATTTTTGGAAAGGAATTATTGGATGTTCTTTGGTTCTCTTCACTTATTCTGTTGCCCCTCAGGTCTTTTCGTTTCTGCTTTTAATATTAGATTTTGGGAGATTCAATTGACTGCCATGCCCTACTGCCTAATCAGTCGGTAAAAAAAGCATCAAAGTCAAGAAAAATATTTTAAGAGATGTCAGTTCCATAAAAGTCAACAGAGATAAAGAGATTTATTGCTTCTATCTCACTGCTGACCTGATTCTATTGGAGTCAGAAATCAAGAAAATCCGATTGCTTGTGTGTGGGTATGAAAGCAAGCAAGCAAGCATGAGAAATAGATTTAGTTTGTAGGGGGAAAAGAATAATATTTATAAGTTCTCAGATGTCCCCAGAAGTTGATATTTTACTGCACTGCCTCAATTTATGGAACTTTCTTTTTTCTTCTGTTGGTTTGGTAGAAGAAACAAAAACAAGGTAAATTAAGGCATTATATTCTGTTATTGGGTTTATTAATTCATGTACTCATCTGAGCAATACTTATTATGCTCTTATTGTATGCTGAAAAGTATTCTAAGCATCAGAGTTAACAATAGTGAATCATCCTAATTTGGCTCTAATTTCATATTATATGGCCTAAGGGAAATACATTAATCTGTCATTTCATATAAAGAAAGATGAAAAGGATTTGGCTAGAGCAAGAATGAGAGAAGAAAGCACTCAAGTTGTAGAGTGCAATCACCTCTAGGGATTTCTGTAATTACAAAGTACGCTTTAGTTCAGAGCTAAGTTAGAAGAGATTATAAGTCCATATAGAAGTCCTGGATGGTCAGAGGGCTATTAAGTCATTGATGTCTAGGTTTTCTGGGATGGAAGGGAATCTAGAGATAATTTTAGCATCCTTCTTTTTACAGATGACAAGGAATATGCTGGCTCATTATGATAGTGTAAAAATTAAAAATGCAGTTTCTTGTGCTCAGTTCATGGAAAATTCTGCCAAAATGTTTTAGCACCCCTTTATCTAAACAGTTTCTTTCTAAGGCTGTTCTTGTTGTAAGGGTAATAGGACTGAGTGCTGTAGAATGTGTAAAGTAAGTTATGCTTTAGTTCATATGGAAGACAACTCAAATATTGCTATTTACACATATCTCAGGTTATACTATATATGAGTGAATGAGTGAGTGAAGTCGCTCAGTCGTGTCCAGCTCTTTGTGACCCCATAGACTGTAGCCTACCAGGTTCCTCCATCCATGGGATTTTCCAGGCAAGAGTACTGGAGTGGGTTGCCATGTCCTTCTCCAGAGTATCTTCCCGACCCAGGAACCTGGGTCTCCCGCATATGTATATATGTATATATACATATAGTATATACATATACCAAACATTTTAGGCTATTTACTGTCATACCCACAATCACATTAGAAAAATTAAATACTCCAATAATTACTCAATTAATTCAACAAGGAGGAATTACTTCTGCACTTTAAGCTAGGAATTCTGTAACATGAATACCTCTTTATATCATTGTAATTATCAAAATTTTGTAGGTCACACAATCCATAGTCTGTTAACACTATAATCATGTCTCTCCATTTTATATTATCTGGGAGAGGAGATAAAAGGCAGGAGGTTTAAAATTACAGAGATTTATTTTCATCAAAAACATCCATGCTCAAGCAGTCTGGGCCTCATTAAAACAGATTAACTTCAGTATGCCAGAAAAATTTGTCCTTATCACTTACCCTCTGAGTCTAATTAGTTGTAATCCATAGTCTGTTAACACTATAATCATGTCTCTCCATTTTATATTATCTGGGAGAGGAGATAAAAGGCAGGAGGTTTAAAATTACGGAGATTTATTTTCATCAAAAACATCCATGCTCAAGCAGTCTGGGCCTCATTAAAACAGATTAACTTCAGTATGCCAGAAAAATTTGTCCTTATCACTTACCCTCTGAGTCTAATTAGTTGTGTGTTTTTTTTTTAATAGATATGTTTAGGCCATTTTGTAAATTCATTATAAATGTAAGAATAAAGATATAGTGACAAAACAGCTATTAGAAATTTTAATAAGATTTTAAACATGATACACTATAAATTGTATCCCTCATTAAAAAAAAAAAAAAAATTGCACCCAAAACGGACAACATTCTTTGAATGTATCTAACCACTCAGCAACTTTTTATGCATGGACCTGAAACATATCCATCCTGTAAATACTAATTCCAGATTTCAAGCACATCTCTTATGGGTTCCAGTTTGTTATTGTTTTTGTTTTTTTTTTTGAAGAATTTATGCTTTTGACGTGTGGTGTTGGAGAAGACTCTTGAGAGTCCCTTGGACTGAAAGGAGAGCCAACCA
>SJYX01013291.1:47032-75995 GCA_006410675.1 Oreotragus oreotragus | reverse complement strand
GTGAAAGTGAAGTCTCTCAGTCATGTCTGACTCTTAGCCACCCCATGGACTGCAGTCTACCAGGCTCCTCCGTCCATGGGATTTTCCAGGCAAGAGTACTGGAATGGTGTGCCATTGCCTTCTCCAAATAAACCTCTTCTCAGTTTATTATTAAACTGCTAACTTTCAAATATCCAGAATAGTTTGCTGAAAAAAAATGGCCAAACCTCTTCTGGTATTAGTACACTCATGCTACACTTCTATTAATATGTACTAATACCAGAAGAGGTTTGGCCATTTTTTTTCAACAAACTATTATGGATATTTGAAAGTTAGCAGTTTAATAATAAACTGAGAAGAGGTTTATTTGGAGAAGGCAATGGCACACCATTCCAGTACTCTTGCCTGGAAAATCCCATGGACGGAGGAGCCTGGTAGACTGCAGTCCATGGGGTGGCTAAGAGTCAGACATGACTGAGAGACTTCACTTTCACGTTTCTCTTTCATGCATTGGAGAAGGAAATGGCAACCCACTCCAGTGTTCTTGCCTGGAGAATCCCAGGGACGGGGGAGCCTGGTGAGCTGCTGTCTATGGGGTCGCACAGAGTCAGACACGACTGAAGCGACTTAGCAGCAGCAGCAGTTTAATAATATGTCCCTTCTTTGGGCTATAATCTTCTTTTTTTCTCAATGAGATGGAATGTTCAAGACCCAGAGATAGAAGTTACTGATGCAATGCCTAGGCAGTATCACATATTACTGCATGCTTCTCTAAACATGAACATATTCAATCATATGAACAGTCCTAGGCTCCTGAAGATGGATGGCTGAATGGTCTTCACTTATAAGTGAAACTCAGTAGAGGTTGAACTTCCAAGAAAGCATGTTCTGAGAATTGCAATTTCTCTCCTGAGACTAAGATTGTTGTCCATGATAAATCCAATTAAAACTTCAGTTTTTCATACACAAAGGTAGTTTCTTCTTAATTTTTTAAGAAGCCAGGCCTATCAAAAAATAACTAAGAAAGATTATTAAAAGGGTTGCTTATTGCAAGTACTGAAAAATACTGAAAAATCATTTACATGTTCCAGGTACTGTATTAAATTTAGTGAATATGACAATAAGCAACACAAAAATCCCTCTCCACAAGAAAAACCACATTTCTTTTTCTTGAAATAGCTTACTGTTAAAGAAAAGAGCAAAGTTACCATGGCCCACCTAAGAACAATTCTTCATGTTTTTTGTTTGTTTGTTTCTGTGAGAAATAAGTTTTTATGTGACAGAATGCCAGAGATCTCAATCTCCATTTGGAGACTGATGACACTGAAATTTTCCACTCTCCTGTGTTCCTACAGAGAGGACATTTTTTGTTTGTTTTCCATAATCCATTTCGTTTTCTCTTTGTAACCATTCCAATACTGTCCTAGGAACATTTTCCCTAGTGGGTCCTTTCTGGTGATCTGACCAATCAAGATTGGAAAAAGGTTAGAAAAGCTGCTCACAGATTCATTCCCGCAATGGTGACCTAAAGAAACCGTCCATTATGTGCTGCTACCTGGAATCCAGGTTCTGCCCTACTCTCTCAGCATCCAATTATCCTTGTGAGCTCCATAAATTACTGCATGGAATTTTCCTCTGCTTAGTTAGCTTCAGTTTCCCTTGTTTGCAGTCCAAGATTCCTAATAGATACACCATGGATTCTTCCAGAGGTGCTGATTGCATTCCCTGGGCTCAGAGCATGCCTTATTGTGCCTGGCAACAAGCACTGAGACAAGTATATTTTACTTTGAAAATGAAATAGCACGAAAGGATGGTTTTAAGACTCATCCACTAATTTATTCTTATAAATTATTCCTTGTGATTAATGTAGCTAGTAGCTAAAACTGTTGCTTGGACACAACACAAAAATGTCAGAAAATTATTTTGCTGGGTAGTAAAAAGTTACTGACTTTTATACCAGATTATTATTACAGCAATTACACAGCTGACATGCAGAATCCTTGAAGATATGTGGCCCTCGGGACAGCAAATATGAAGTCTGAAATAAATGAAACTCAAATACCAGAATCGTGTTGATGGTCAGCACTGCTCCTTTTGGCAAGAAAGCAGTTTTCTTCTCTTCCAAGAGAGAATTTGCATGACACTTGCCATAGATATTACTTTTCTTCCCTGTCACACATTAACTGACTGCCCAGGTGCTCAGAGCAAGAAGAGTAACACCAAGTGCTTATTAAAACAAGACAAAACAAAAAGGAAACACCTCTCAAGAAAGCACAATGTAACCACAAATATGAGTGCCTTGATAATTAATAACTTGGGCTAGCTTGTAGCCTAAATCAATAATAGTTTATTTTGCCCATCTCAAATATATAAAATTCGAGTCATGATCCGTTCTTCACACTGCTTGCCATAAGAGTTAAAAGCAAAGCCTGTGTCAAATACTTGATTCCATATCTATTGCAGACACAATGCCAGAGATAAAACCTAATGAGTTTCTATAAACACAACCAATTTGTTAGCATTGACTGGTCACTTCAGTGAAAGAACCAGTCAATTTAATCAAATTGGCCAAACTGGCCTTAAGCTGAAGTGACAAATGGATGCAGTCAAAATAATCAAACAACATAAACAGACTGGGTGTGTTCACTTCAGTATCCTTATTATGGTTCTGAATCTTAATATTTTTTTGCTAATAAGTGCTAATCTCTGCTGAGTAGGAAAACATTAGTACTGAGGATCACAAAGTGAGATGCCTGCTTACCCTAGTGGTCATAACCAATCATCTGAATGAGCAAAACCTGTAAGCAAATGGACTAAACCTTCCCCCAACCTCTTGACGAGGGCATGCCCAGGAGTTCTACACCAGGTTTTCTAATCATTGGCATGTGAAGAATCCAGAAGAGACATTGCCCCTAGCCACAGTATAATTGGTTATATACATACGGTATAAACATACGTTTACTGGACAGTGGACACAGGAATACTGAATTAGAAAACATACCCAAGTGACTCCACCAGAAATCTAAGAAGAATAGACAGCAGAGAGGGCTTTCTAAAGCCCCAAACAATCACAGTAATTCACTTCCAACTGTTATCCTGCTGGCACTCTTCCTAAGCAGACAGCGGAGGGCTGCTGCATCTCTCAGATAACAAGGTAATTAATGTTAAAAAGGAAGACCATATTGAGGAGGGTCAGTGGTAGCTTCAGAATTATAAAAAGGTAGAATTAAAGAGCCTATTTCCATTTGGTGCTTTTTTTTTTTTTCTCTTAAGGCTTATTTTAAAAAGATTTGAAAAGGCAGGGGTAGAGATGTAAATAAACAAAAGCTATTATAGGAAAATGAAATTCCTTTCCTCTTGGCCTCTTGCTATTACAGAACTTTTCTGAAGCCCCAATGGCATTTTATAACCCAACTTTCCAAAATTATTCATCTACTTAAAAAAAAACACACACATATCATAGAATATATTCATAAACACCTTTTGGGGTGATGCCATCCTTTCAGGGTGTCCCAAATTTCCACCCTGATTCTCTACTTCTCAGGTAAATACATAATCACTATTTTTTAATTATCCAAACTACAATTTCTGTCCCATAACATCTGGAGAAATTTTACCATCAGAAGATAGTGATGGGCTTGCAGAAAGCTATATGAAAGGATTATATAAGATATACTTTTCCCAGGTGGTGCTAGTGGCAAAGAATACACCTACCAATGCAGAAGATGTAAGAGATGTGGGTTTGATCCTTTGGTCAGGTACATACCTTGGAAGAAGGCATGGCAACTCACTCCAGTATTCTTGCCTGGAGAATCCCTGGAGAGAGGAGCCTGGTGGGCTGTCCATGGGGTCACAAAGAGTCAGACATGACTGAGTTGACTTAGCATGCACATAAGATTTAAATATCCATCAGCTGATGAATGGATTAGAAAGCTGTGGTACATATACACAATGGAGTATTACTCAGCCATTAAAAAGAATACATTTGAATCAGTTCTAAAGAGGTGGATGAAACTGGAGCCAATTATACAGAGTGAAGTAAGCCAGAAAGAAAAACACCAATACAGTATACTAACACATATATATGGAATTTAGAAAGATGGTAACAATAATCCCGTATGCGAGACAGCAAAAGAGACACAGATGTATAGAACAGTCTTTTGGACTCTGTGGGAGAGGGAGAGGATGGGATGATTTGGGAGAATGGCATTGAAACATGTATAATATTGTATAAGAAATGAATTGCCAGTCTAGATTTGATGCAGGATACAGGATGATTGGGGCTGGTGCACTGGGATGACTGGGGCTGGTGCACTGGGAGGGAGGTGGGAGGGAGGTTCGGGATTGGGAACACGTGTACATCTGTGGCGGATTCACATTGATGTATGGCAAAACCAATACAGTATTGTAAAGTAAAATAAAGTAAAATAAAAAAGGAGAAATTTAATATTCTTTCAAATCTATGACATTTATGTCATAATAAATAGCAATAGCAAATGTGGTCTTTAAGTAACTATGAAGCATAAGAAAATATTCTGCCTTATGCAGCGGCTAAAGAAATGAAAATAGATAGCTAACGAGAATTTGCTGCATGTCTCAGGAAACTCAGACAGGAGCTCTGTATCAACTTAGAGGTTGGGATGGGGAGGGAGATGGGAGGAAGGCTCAAAAGGAGGGGATATATGTATACATATGACTGATTCATGTTGCGGTTTGACAGAAAACAACAAAATTCTGTAAAGCAATTATCCTTCAATTTAAAAATAAATAACTATAAAAAAGAAAAGAAGAAATGAGACCTTGAGAAATATTATTAGGCTTTACTTAGTGAAGATGTAATCATAAACATGGTAATAGTTAACATGTACTAACACTTACTCTGGGCTTCCCTAGTGGCTCAGTGGTAAATAATCTACCTGCCAGTGCAGGAGACATAAGAGACATGATCCCTGGGTTGGGAAGATCCCCTGGAGTAGGAAATATCAATCCAATCCAGAATTCCCAGTCCCATGGATAGAAGAGGCTGGTGGGCTACAGTCCATGGGATTGTAAAGAGTCGGACACGACTGAAAGACTAAACAACAACAAATACTCTCTGTAAATACTAGACTTAGTGTTCCAATACATTGAAACATTTAACACATTTAAATTGCAAAACCACCCTAACTGGTAGTTATGACTTTCATCCTCATTGTTTTAAAGTGAGAAAAGAAGACAAAGGCACAGAGAAACTGAGCAGCTTACAAAGGTAGCACAGCTAATAAGTGGATAAGCAAGGATTTAAATGCTGGAAATATAGCTTTGAGATCCATAATCTTAATCTGTACACACAGAAGCCTTAAAATAAACCATCTGGATATCTGTGTAAATGAAATATTATATATAGCTTCAGTTCAGTTTAGTTCAGCCGCTCAGTCGTGTCTGACTCTTTGCGACCCCATGAATCGCAGCACGCCAAGCCTCCCTGTTCATCACCATCTCCCAGAGTTCACTCAGACTCACATCCATCGAGTCCGTGATGCCATCCAGCCATCTCATCCTCGGTCATCCCCTTCTCCTCCTGCCCCCAATCCCTCACAGCATCAGTCTTTTCCAATGAGTCAACTCTTCGCATGAGGTGGCCAAAGTACTGGAGTTTCAGCTTTAGCATCATTCCTTCCAAAGAAATCCCAAGGCTGATCTCCTTCAGAATGGACTGGTTGGATCTCCTTGCAGTCCAAGGGACTCTCAAGAGTCTTCTCAAACACCATAGTTTAAAAGCATCAATTCTTCGGCTTTCAGCCTTCTTCAAAGTCCAACTCTCACATCCATACATGACCACAGGAAAAACCACAGCCTTGACTAGACGGACCTTAGTTGGCAAAGTAATGTCTCTGCTTTTGAATATACTATCTAGGTTGGTTTTGAACATAATGTTGGATATGCGGGACAAGCTCTCTGGGAATGCTAATATTAATGGCAGAAGAAAGAAAATTTTAGTAAATAGTATATAAATTCTGTAGCATATTCTGGAAATGTTAGAACACATTACATTTTTGATACTATTTACTTATATATGTGTATATACCATACTCATACACTTAATTACTTAGTGATGAAATCTATGTCCAGAAATGATATCCACTACAGAAAGTTTTTAAAGGAGTTTTCATTTCTTCTCTACCTATAATGTCTGCTTTTGGGATCTTCCCAGGTGGCACTAGTGATAAAAAACCTGCCTGCCAATGCATGAAATGTCTGTTTGATCTCTGGATCGGGAAGATCCCCTAAAGGAGGACATGGCAACCCACTCCAGTATTATTGCATGAAGAATCCCATGGACAGAGGTGCCTGGTGGGTACAGTTCATGCGGTCACAAAGAGTTGTATATGAGTGAAGTAACTTAGCACACAGCATGTCTGCTTTTTGAATGAGTATTCGGTATTATTCTTTTTTATCATAAATATGATTGATCTGTTTGGATCATAGCAAACTATCTTGAGTAAAATTACTTTACAAGTCTTATAGGCAGAGACTGTGTATATTAACAACTATTATCTTACATTCACAGTCAAAACAGGACAAGTTTAATGGTTTCATTAAAAGCCTGGCAGAGAGAGGAAAAGTCAGAATTTGGATTTCATGTTTGGGAGTTTGTGTAAAAAAATAAATACCCCCCAAAAAATAAATAAATAATACTAAATAGGAAAAATAAAAATAAAAAAAAAAACAAAGTCAAGGAAACAGTTGGATAAAATCTATGATACTGGCTATTTCTTAAAATGTGCCTTAACAACATGTTAAATGACTATGATATGGAGCAACTATAGCTCCTGTTTTCCTTCCAACCTCTTAGTTTTGCTTATACAAGCACACAGCCCACCACCAACTCCACTACAGTAAAGCAGAAAAAAGAAATGAGGATTACTAAAGAAAAAGCTAAAGGGCTCACAACTTCTGAAAGTGAGGTATGCCATAAACACAGAAAGAGGACAGCCCCCATTTCCAAGCAATAGAAAGTCCACAAAGCATTTTTCACCAAGGGAAGGTCTGCCTCATTAACCTTTAGGTGACAGCAACTGAGGGAGACAGCAGAAAAAAGGAGCTGGAACAGCTCTAGGAAAGATGACAATGGGTCAGAAGTAAGATGGGTTGTGACAGGGACGATCTCCAAAGGAAAGAAAAAACATGAACATCAGGGACACAAATGGGAAGTGACAGGAAGAAACTGTTTGGGACTGTAAATGAGCTCAGTGGGAAAAGAGCTGGAACATGCATTGGAGTGAAACCACTGAATTATGGGATTATGCCCCCAGAGCTTTTAACATAGAAATATGGTCTCTCGACCCACAGAGCAGGCCTGGATTATTATACATCCTCCTGCCATCCACATCCTGTTCTGAGAAGTAGCAAAGTCTACTGTGCCTGGAAAATAAACCAACCCTTTTCCTTTTTACTTCTTCTTTGCTTCCCAAATTAGGGAGAAAACAGAAATGTAAATTTTCCCTGTGTGGCTATACTCTCACTGAAAGGTGATACTTTAGAAAATCCTGATGAGAATATTTAATTCTGTGTTTTCTTCTATCAGGGCTGATGTACCTTTGAAGGTGCCTCTCCTGTTCAGAGCCTAGTTAGGATATAAATGTCTCAGTGTATCCCATGTTTGAGCCTCAGGTGTAAAATCCCATGGACAGAGGAGCCTGGTAGGCTGTGGTCCATGGGGTCGCAAAGAGTGGGACACAACTGAGTGACTTCCCTTTCACTTTTCACTTTCATGTATTGGAGAAGGAAATGGCAACCCACTCCAGTGTTCTTACCTGGAGAATCCCAGGGATGGGAGAGTCTGGTGGGCTGCCATCTATGGGGTCATGCAGAGTCGGACACGACTGAAGTGACTTAGCAACAGCAGCATCTTTCTAATCTTGTGAAGTGTTGCAGACCTAATGTAAATGAGTCCACTGGGGGCACATCAGCTCACAGGTCCTGAACGCTGGACAGCCAGGATTGTGGGAACTGTTCACTTGACCCCATATAGTCCCATTTTCACCAGTGAACCCAAATAAATGCTTAATATGCTGTGTGCTCAGTGCTGCTCTGCATGCTTTATTTGCTTGAGAACAAATGGTATACGGTGAACAACATAGTCAGGAAGAAGTTTTGTTTGAGTACAGTTTTTGAAACAAAATTTTTATTCGATGCCAGTTTTTAATAGAACACACACACTCACATGAAAAGAGTAATTATAAGTCAGAGATTGAAAGCAAACAAAACTCAGAGATCTTGTGAAACAAAGCACTGCTGTGTCTAGAATAAAATGGCTGCTTTACAACAAAGCACAGGGTGATAGAGCTATGAGGGCATGGCAAAGGATGTGCTTTAGTTTGTTCACATTGTAAGCCCCTGCACTCGATGGAATTCTCCATCCCTGGGAAAAAAATAAGTGATTTGCAGGGTTTGGAGAGATACATTAATTAATTAGAAAGGTTTTGGGGGAAAGATAGCATGAGAATAGATGGGAAGTACATCACCTCATTTACTACATACTGGATGCGATGGGGGAGGGGTACAGGATTTGCCAAAACACAAACATATACAGGAGATTGAACTACTTCCTCTAGGTCACTCCAGATCTCTCTCCAGAGAAGGAAGCATGATGTCCTTCAAGGGCCACACTCTTCACGTGAAGGGAAGCTTTGGGAGAAACAAGAGCAACTACTGACCTCTGGCAGGTTTCACTTCAAGGTGTTATGCTACGGGATCAATTATGCAATTTTCCTGTCTGTGAGACAGATGCAAGAGAAAACATCACATGGCCTATATGAGCTTTCACAAGTTGTGAGCAGGATTTCCCAGGTGAGCAAAAAGTATAACCTCAAGAAAGAGGGGCTTCACAGCTGGCAGGAGCAGGAAGCAGGGTGAGGAGACAGAACAAAGGGTCGGATGTATTTCAGTGCCTCAGGGAGCAGGCGGGGAAGGCAATGGCACCCCACCCCAGTGCTCTTGCCTGGAAAATCCAATGGACGGAGTAGCCTGGTGGGCTGCAGTCCATGGGGTCGCTAACAGTCGGACAGACTGAGCGACTTCACTTTCACTTTTCTCTTTCATGCATTGGAGAAGGAAATGGCAACCCACTCCAGTATTCTTGCCTGGAGAATCCCAGGGATGGGGGAGCCTGGTGGGCTGCCGTCTATGGGGTCACACAGAGTCGGACACGACTGAAGTGACTTAGCAGCAGCAGCAGCAGCAGTATTAATGTGGCAATGAGACCGAGATAAGAAGCCACAAATTTTTTTAGCTTGGGCAGGAAGATGGATCCATTCTAAAGGGCTGCTTTGCCACAGAACTCCCATAGGCACTGTTGGAGTAGCTAGACAAAGGAACTGCCAAGTCATCGTCAAATCAATTCTTTTTTCATAACTATTTGATAAGGCTGCTTCTACTTTCGGGGAAGACAATGGCACCCCACCCCACTACTCTTGCCTGGAAAATCCAATGGACAGAGTAGCCTGGTGGGCTGCAGTCCATGGGGTCGCTAACAGTCGGACAGACTGAGCGACTTCACTTTCACTTTTCTCTTTCATGCATTGGAGAAGGAAATGGCAACCCACTCCAGTATTCTTGCCTGGAGAATCCCAGGGATGGGGGAGCCTGGTAGGCTGCCTTCTATGGGGTCACACAGAGTCGGACACGACTGAAGTGACTTAGCAGCAGCAGCAGCAGGGAGCAGGGGTGGAGGTGATGCAGAGAGCACCAGGTGATATTCACACTCATTACTAGTACTATCCACAGGAGGAACTGACATGCCAGCGCTTGGAAGTGACCACAGCAGGAACACTGCTGCCTGCAATTGTTCAAGGGGAAATACAAAGTCTTGGGGAAAGAACAAGAATCAGAGGGGATGTTTTCAAAGAAGAGGGAATACATTTTTTTCCATTCCTTTTCTATTAAAGTCTAGGAACTGGCTTAGTACATGCATGGTCACAGTCATTTCTGATGCTGTGCAACCACCCAGGACTATAGCCCACCGGGTTCCTCTGTTTATGGAATTTTCCAGGAAAGAATACTGGAGTGGGTTGTCATTCCCTTCTCCAAGGGATCTTACCGATCCAGGGATCCAAACCACATCTCCTGTGTCTCCTGCATTGGCAAGCAGATTCTTTACCACTGAGATACCTGGGAAGCTCAATGGGTCTCATAAGGGGAATAAAACGCTGTAGAAACAAAATTCTGGGACTACTATTTTTATTTTTTTAATATAAATTTATTTATTTTAATTGGAGGTTAATTACTTTACAATATTGTATTGGTTTTGCCCTATATCAACATGAATCCGCCACTGCTGGGCATACTATTTTTAAGAGATGCTAGCACAATTGGCTTTGCTCCAATATGAAAAATATAATTTCCAATGAAAACAAAACTCTTAATGTGGAGGAAATAATATTGATATATATAAATACATTCAAATTTGTTATATTTTCTCATTATTGGCTTACCATGTTACATACTGTACTTGTTATCAATTTGAGCAGCAAGATAAATACTTGTAAAAATTAAAATTATTTAAAAATAATAGAGCTTATGCCTTCAAAATACTGATTCCTGACACACACACATTGGGTCTCATAAGGGGAATAAAACGCTGTAGAAACAAAATTCTGGGACTACTATTTTTATTTTTTTAATATAAATTTATTTATTTTAATTGGAGGTTAATTACTTTACAATATTGTATTGGTTTTGCCCTATATCAACATGAATCCGCCACTGCTGGGCATACTATTTTTAAGAGATGCTAGCACAATTGGCTTTGCTCCAATATGAAAAATATAATTTCCAATGAAAACAAAACTCTTAATGTGGAGGAAATAATATTGATATATATAAATACATTCAAATTTGTTATATTTTCTCATTATTGGCTTACCATGTTACATACTGTACTTGTTATCAATTTGAGCAGCAAGATAAATACTTGTAAAAATTAAAATTATTTAAAAATAATAGAGCTTATGCCTTCAAAATACTGATTCCTGACACACACACAAAACAGAAAAAGACATGATCTATATTTTTATAAATGCTCTAAAGCAAATCATATAAAAATGTTTTAAAAATAAGCATAAGATAAAAAACAAAGTACTGAAATTATGTTTTAAAAGCAAATGTCTGAAAGAACAAAATATGATTCAATTTCAGCGAATTAATTATATTCATTGCTCTTTAAAAACAAATGTAATTTAATAAGTTTAAGAATGAATTTATTATTCTGTGTCATTTGGAATCAAATCAGTCAACCAATAAAAGTTTCAAGATCAATAACATCAGTTTTATTTCACAAGAATTCATAGCAGACAATAACATTAAGTATATATACCTTTTAGTGTAGGTGAAAAGAGAAGAGAAAGTAGGAAAATATGATGAAAGTAAATCCAGAGAAACAAAATACAAGTCTACAATCCCTTACAGAAACTCATGGACTCAATGGATTTTGCACATATCTTATTTTATATAATATCTCCAGCCATACTCTGTAACATATCATTTCTCAATATTTAAAGTGGGATAAATAAGACTGTCAAAGCTAAATTGGTGTAGGTCAAGTTTTGTTGCCAAATGTGATTTGGTGCCAAACTAAAAGGAAAAAAAAAAAAAAAAGATTGTTTTCAGTTTGCTGTCTTGTAGAATTGCAGAAGTAGGGTTGTATATCTATATTTTATATGCACACACAACACTAAGTACTTCATTGATGATGCATTTTTGCATCCTTTAGAAGTAATGTAACCAGATGTAGTAATTCTATGGGAACTTAAAAGGGAAGGGTTTATGTTTACTGACTTTCAGAGGACTTTGGTGCTATGCAAAAATTACAGTCTGGTGCTATGCAGAAATTCTTATGTGCCAGAAGGATAATGACTGAATTGGGGATGTTAACAGAAAGAGATTTACAAACAGTGTTCAAATATAATTTCAAGTGATGTAAATGTTTGAAAGGTTGCTAAATAAACAGTTTTAAAATTTTAATCACTTCTTCACTAAGTTATTGAGAAGTACATGGAGCTCATCCACTGTAAGGCTTTTCATCCTGGAAATGCTATATACTGCAGGCAGGAATCGTAGAGGATGATCCATACTTTGAAATGGCTCTTTGATCTCAGTAGGAGTCTTGGGATGGTGGAGTTGGTTATGATAACACTGTAGAGACTAAACAGTGGTTATAGTGATATGACCATGAGACATCTCTCTTGTAGTTCCTTACTGATGTTGATACGCCTAGAACTGAGATTGGTAACCAGTTCACTCAAAACCCTACTTAATATGTTTAAGTCAAACAACAACAAGCAAACAGAAATCAGAGGTCTGGTGAACAAAGCCTAATATAAGTCACCATAATAGTCACAGATTTTCACCCTATGCCCAGACCCGAGTCAAAATGTACACTGCTGCTGCTGCTGCTGCTGCTAAGTTGCTTCAGTCATGTTCGACTCTGTGCAACCCCACAGACGGCAGCCCACCAGGCTCCCCCATCCCTGGGATTCTCCAGGCAAGAATACTGGAGTGTGTTGCCATTTCCTTCTCCAATGCATGAAAATGAAAAGTGAAAGTGAAGTCGCTCAGTCGTGTCCCACTCTTCTTGACCCCATGGACTGCAGCCTACCAAGCTCCTCTGTCCATGAGATTTTCCAGAAAAGAGTACTGGAGTGGGTTGCCATTGCCTTCTGCAATCTGTACACTAGGAGTCCCTTTTCAAAGATGGACTATGTGACCCTGACAAAGAACTCCAACAATCCTGACATGTATGTAAATCCCATATACTTTCTTAAGAGACCTGAAGTCATTTACCATGTAACTGAATTAGAGAAAGTAAATGGCGTTACTGGAAGCTGGATCTGAAGTGATGATAATCTCTGGGCATTCAGAACACTCCATGGTTTGGATGTCAGGTGATAAATGGAGTTTTGCTCTGGGCCTGTCTCTGTTTTCCCAATTCCAGAACATAAAGATAAAATGGATATGTTTAGCAACCAATATAATTAATTAGACACATTTATTCAAATGATCCTATTTCTAATTCTGTGACTTATCAAATGGAGCAATCTTAAGTTACTACTTAGGAAGTTAGCCTTGGTGTTTATTGGAGTTAATCTTTATATATGAAGAGTTATCTATCATTATATTATCATACAATTAATCAAAAACTTTGTAAAGTTTGATTTATGAGGTTCTGCAAATCTTCTCTATCAGAAAAAGCATATGTAAAGGCCACTTCTTATCAAATTTCATTTAAAGGGCAGCTTCCCAACCAATGTGCTACAGAAACAGTTACAGTATTAATTTGATAATTATAACACTTGTGTGATTAAAAAATTCTCTTCACTATTTAAAAAATTCATCTTAGAGAATACAACATGACTGGTATAACTGAGTTCATTTTTAATAAATAAACTTACAAGTAATATAGTTTTTTTAATGTAACATTTAGATGTTATATAGCATAATAATTGAGAACATGAGCTCTTTATTTACATACCTCTATGTAAATTCACCTTTACTAGTGTGTCTAGTGAGTGCGTGCTCAGTCATGTCTGACTCTTTGCAACCCCATGAACTATAGCCACCAGGCTCCTCTGTCCATGGCATTTCCAAGGCAAGAATACTGGAGATGGTTGCCATTTCCTTCATCAAGAGATCTTGCCGACCCAGGGATCTAACATGCATCTCTTGCCTCTCCTGCAATGACTGACAGATTCTTTACCATTGCACTACAAGGGAAGCCCTCATTTTCAGTACCTACCACCTAAGTGATCCTGGTCTAGTTTATTAACTTCTCTGTGCCTCTGTGTCCTTCAATTTCTCTAATATAAGATGAAGTTTCAAAAATATTTTTTCTCTTATACTTCACATAAATCTCAAAATGAAGATCATATTATGCTGCATTAGATTAAGAATCATAAAGTCAATGAAGTAAAATGTATGTATACTACCAAAGACACAGTCATAATAATGATGATGTTAACAATAATAAAGTATTATTATAACAATAAAGGTTTAGATTAAATACTGAAGTATAATTATTTAATCTTGACAAATCACTGTGATTTATGTATATACTAGCAACAAAATTTGGAAAATGAAATAAAACTACTATTCACAATAGATTCCTAAACTACATTAATTACAATTAATTTAATGAAAAGAATGTGGCCTTTAAACTGAAAACTTCAAAACCTTGCTTTAAAAAAAGAGGATATAAATTCATGAGATACACTACATTCTTGGATTAGACAATTCAATGTTATTAAAACATCCATTTCCCCTAAACTGATCTATAGAGTCAATGCAACCCAAATAACCCCTTGGGATAAATGCCTCTAAAATCTGAGGTAAAAGTAAATTTTAAACACAAACCCTGTCCCCTACCAGACTGTTCAAAAAATAGGGAGGTAAAATAAGAGCAATTTCAGAAATGTAACATCTATAAAAATTGCATTTTATGTATCCTAAGAAGATTAATTGGAGAAGGCAATGACACCCCAATCCAGTACTCTTGCCTGAAAAATCCCATGGACAGAGGAGCCTGGAAGGCTGCAGTCCATGGGGTCACTAAGAATTGCACATGACTGAGCAACTTCACTTTCACTTTTCACTTTCAGGCTTTGGAGAAGGAAATGGCAACCCACTCCAGTGTTCTTGCCTGGAGAATCCCAGGGACGGGGGAGCCTGTGGGCTTCTGCCTCTGGGGTTGCACAGAGTCGTACACAACTGAAGCAACTTAGCAGCAGCAGCAGCAAGATGATTAATGGAGCATTTGCTCCATCAAAATGAAGAAAATATATATAGTCAAGAGGAGTCTAAGGAGACATCACAAAACTGCAATGTGGTAACCTCAAAGCAATCCTAGAACCAACAAAAGATGTTAGGTAAATAATAGGAATACAAGGTCTATTCAGTCAAAGCTATGGTTTTGCCAGCAGTCATGTGTGGATGTGAGACTTGGACTGTGAAGAAGGCTGAGCACCAAAGAATGGATGCTTTTGAACTAGGGTGTTGGAGAAGACTCTTGAGAGTCTCTTGGACTGCCAGGAGATCAAACCAGTCAATCTAGAGGAAATTAATCCTGGATATTCATGGGAGGGACTGATGCTGAGGCTGAAGCTTCAATAATTTGGCCACCTGATGCAAAAAACTGACTCACTGTAAAAGACCCTGATGCTGGGGAAGAGTGAAGGCAGGAGGAGAAGGAGATGACAGAAGACGAGATGGTTGGATGGCATCACCAAATAAATGAACGCGAGTTTGAGCTACAGCCAGATGATGAAAGACAGGGAAGCCTGGCATGCTGCAGTCCAAGGAATTAGAAACAGTCGGACACAACTAGGCGACTGAACAACAAAAGAATACTAGGTAAATAATAGGAAACCTAAATAAAGTGTTGACTTTAGTTATGCAGGTCAGGAAGCAACAGTTAGAACTGCACATGGAACAACAGACTGGTTCCAAATAGTAAAAGGAGTACGTCAAGGCTGTATAGTGTCACCCTGCTTATTTAACTTGTATGCAGAATACATCATGAGAAACACTGGGCTGGAAGAAGCACAAGCTGGAATCAACATTGCCAGAAAAAATATCAATAACATCAGATATGCAAGATGACACCACCCTTATGGCAAAAAGTGAAGAGGAACTAAAAAGCCTCTTGATGAAAGTGAAAGAGGAGAGCGAAAAAGTTGGCTTAAAGCTCAACATTCAGAAAACGAAGATCATGGCATCTGGTCCCATCACTTCATGGCAAATAGATGGGGAAATAGTGGAAACAGTGTCAGACTTTAATTTTGGGGGCTCCAAAATCACTGCAGTTGGTGACTACAGCCATGAAATTAAAAGACACTCCTTGGAAGAAAACTTATGACCAACCTAGATAGCATATTGAAAAGCAGAGACATTACCTTGCCAACAAAGGTCTGTCTAGTCAAGTCTATGGATTTTCCAGTGGTCATGTATGGATGCGAGAGTTGGACTGTGAAGAAAGCTGAGTGCCGAAAAATTGATGCTTTTAAACTATGGTTTTGGAGAAGACTCTAGAAAGTCTTATGACTGCAAGGAGATCCAACCAGTCCATTCTGAAGGAGATTGGACCTGGGATTTCTTTGGAAGGAATGATGCTAAAGCTGAAACTCCAGTACTTTGGCGACCTCATGCAAAGAGTTGACTCATTGGAAAATACTTTGATGCTGGGAGAGATTGGGGGCAGGAGGAAAAGGGGATGACAGAGGATGAGCTGGCTGGATGGCATCACCAACTCGATGGACGTGAGTTTGAGTGAACTCCAGGAGATGGTGATGGACAGGGAGGCCTGGCATGCTGTAATTCATGGGGTGGTAAAGAGTTGGATACAACTGAGTGACTGAACTGAACTGAACTGAATGATGACATAACAATACTAGGTTATTTACTGTAACAAATATACTGTAAGATGCTAATAATAGGGGAAACAGTGTGGGTATATAGGAACTTTCTATACTGTAGTCTTAGTTTCTATATAAATCTAGAACTGTTCTAAAAACATAAAGTTCACTTGAAAAATCAGTATGATTTAGGCCCTCTTATTTTCCCCTTCTTAGAAATGAGAAAACTGAGCCACAATATATTTTAGTTATTTCCCCCCAAAGAACACAGCTAGTAATTTGTAAAGCCAGTATATGCTAACCTTAAAATTTCACCCTAGCATCCATGCTTTTAATTATTATGCTATATGTAAGTAAAGACCTAAGGCTAAGAGATGAAAGTTGTCATGAGTCTTTTGTTGCTATACCAAATAATCCTGATCAGAAAAATTAAGAGGAGTTTCTTTCAATAACTTTCTAGCAGAAACAGGATAAGGAGGAATAATTTTATTTCCTTACTTCCTTGACAAGTGAGAGCAGCCAATAATACTATTTAAATGTTACTCTTGGTTGTCCTGGTTATGAGGACCTTATGAAGCATTCAGTCAGTTAGTTCAGTTCAGTCGCTCAGTAGTGTCCAACTCTTTGAGACCCCATGAATCGCAACATGCCAGGCCTCCCTATCCATCTCCAACTCCTGGAGTTTACCCAAACTCATGTCCATTGAGTCAGTGATGCCATCCAGCCATCTCATCCTCTGTCATCCTCTTCTCGTCCTGCACCCAATTCCTCTAAGCATCAGGTTCTTTTCCAATGAGTCAACTCTTCTCATGAGGTGGCCAAAGTACTGGAGTTTCAGCTTCATCAGTCCTTCCAATTAACACCCAGGACTGATGTCCTTTAGAATGGACTGGTTGGATCTCCTTGCAGTCCAAGGGACTCTCAAGAGTCTTCTCCAACACCACAATTCAAAAGCATCAATTCTTTGGCGCTCAACTTTCTTCACAGTACAACCCTCACATCCATACTTGACTGCTGGCAAAACCATAGCCTTGACTAGATGGACCTTTGTTGGCAAAGTAATGTCCCTGCTTTTTAATATGCTCTCTAGGTTGGTCATAACTTTCCTTTCAAGGAGTAAGAGTCTTTTAATTTAATGGCTGCAATCACCAACTGAAGTGATTTTGGAGCCCTCCCACTTAGCATTACCAGGATTATAATAAGAAATTCATATGCAAATGAAGTAAATAGTAGTGAGAGGTAAGGTAATCAGTGTTTTAGCTACATCCAACTTAAGGGCCTTTCAGGTATGACATAAAGCAAATACCCTTATGAGTATATAGTGGAAGCGACAAATAGATTCAAGGGATTAGATCTGATAGAGTGCTTACAGAACTATGGACAGAGGTTTGTAACATGGTATCGGAGCCAGTGACCAAAAACATCCCAAGAAATTCAACATGGCAAAATGGTTGTCTGAGGAGGACTTAAAAATAGCTGAGAAAGAAAAGAAACAAAAGGCAAAGGAGAGAAAGAAAGATATACCCATCTGAATGCAGAGTTCCAAATAATAGCAAGGAGAGATAAATTTTCTTAAGTGATCAACACAAAGAAACAGAAGAAAACAATAGAATGGGAAAGACTAGAGATCTCTTCAAGAAAATTAGAGATACTGAGGGAATATTTCATGCAAAGATGGGCACAATAATGAACAGAAATGGTATGGACCTAACAGAAACACAAGATATTAAGAAGAGGTGGCAACAATACACAGAAGAACTATACAAAAAAAGGTCTTAATGGGCCAGATAACTGCAATGGTGTGATACCTCGCCTATAGCCAGATATCCTAGAGTATGAAGTCAGTGAACCTTAAGAAGCATTAGTATGAACTAAGCTAGTGGAGGTGACGGAATTCCAGTTGAGCTATTTCAAATCCTGAAAGATGATGCTGTGAAAGTGCTGTACTCAATATGTCAGGAAATATGGAAAACTCAGCAGTGTCCACAGGACTGGAAAAGTCTATTCCAATCCCAAAGAAGAGCAATACCAAAGAATGTAAAAACTATCACACAATTGCACTCATCTCACATACTAGCAAGGTAATGCTCAGAATCCTTCAAGCTAGGTTTCAGCAGTATGTGAACTGAGAATTTCCAGATGTGCAAGCTGGATTTAGAAAAGGCAAACTCAGATTAGAAAAGTGAAGTCGCTCAGTCGTGTCCGACTCTTTGTGACCCCGTGAACTGTAACCTACTAGGCTTCTCCATCCACGGGATTCTCCAAGCAAGAATACTGGAGTGGATTGCCATTTCCTTCTCCAGGGGATCTTCCCGACCCAGGGATCGAACCCAGGTCTCCCACACTGGAGGCAGATGCTTTAACCTCTGAGCCACCAGGGAAGCCAAATTAGAAAAGGCAAGCTCAATTTAGAAAAGATAGAGGAACCAGAGATCAAATTGCTAACATCTGTTGGATCATAGAAAGAGCAAGTGAGTTCCAGAAAAATATCTACTTCTGCTTCATTGACTACACTAAATACATTGTATGGATCACAACACACTGTGGAAAATTCTTAAAGAAATGGGAATACCAGACCACCTTTCCTGTCTCCTGCAAAACATGCATGCATGTCAAGAAGCAACAGTTAGAATTGGACATGGAACAATGGACTGGTTCCAAATTGGGAAAGGAGTGTGTCAAGGCTGTATATTGTCACCCTGCTTATTTAGCTTCTATTCAGAGCACATCATATGAAATGCTGGGCTGGATGAAGCACAAGCCAGAATCAAGATTTCCAGGAGACATATTAATAACCTCAGATATGCAGATGACACCAGCCTTCTGGAAGAAAGTGAAGAGGAACTAAAGAGCGTCTTGATGAAAATGAAAGAGGAGATTAAAAAAGCGGGCTTAAAATTCACCATTCAAAACATTAAGATCACAGCATGTGCTACCATCATTTCATGTCAAATGGATAGGGAAACAACGGAAATTGTGACAGACTTTATTTTCTTGGGCTCCAAAATCACTGTAGATTGTGACTGCAGCCATAAAATTACAAGGTGCTTGCTCTTTGGAAGAAAAATTATGACAAATCTAGCAAGCAAATTAAAAAGCAGAGACATCTATTTGCCAAAATAGGTTCTTATAGTCAAAGCTATGGTTTTCCCAGTTGTCATATACAGATGCGAGAGTTGGACCATAAAGAAGGTTGAACACTGAAGAACTGACGCTTTTGAACTGTGGTACCAGAGAAGACTCTTGAGAGTCCTTTAGTCAGCAAGGAGATCAAACCTGTCAGTCCTAAAGAAAATCAACCCTGAATATTCATTGGAAGGACTGATGTTGAAATTCCAGTACTTTGGCCACCTGATGTGAAGAACCGGTTCTTTCGAAAAGATCCGGATGCTGGGAGAGGTTGAAGGCAGAAGGAGAAGGGGATGACAGAGGATGAGATGGTTGGATGGCATCATACACTTAATGGACTTGAGTTTTAGCAAACTCTGGAAGATAGTGAAAGACGTGGAAGCCTGCCATAGTGCAATCCATGAGGATGCAAAGAGTCGGACACACCTGAGCAACAACAACAATCTTAAGCAGAGCTCTGAGAGGGGCTGTGCCAGTAGACAACAGATATATGTTCAGACTTGGACTGTTAATAGGCAGCATTGTGATAAGACTAACTGCTCATGACCTTTTGTAGTCCATGCATTTTGCCCAGTGATTTTTATATCTTACATAAACAAGGAGTTACTGTGAATCTACATTTTCCCACCTATTTTTATCTGTCAGTTTCATTACATGGAAGAAGTTCTAGACTATAGAATGGCAGATTGTTTTTCTTCTTGAGATATCATAATACTTGGCTGAGGAACTTGACAGTTTTATAATTCTGAATGTGGGACTCTGTTTCAGTTGACAAAACCAGTTTGCTGCGACTGCTGCTAAGTCGCTTCAGTTGTGTCTGACTCTGTGCGACCCCAGAGACAGCAGCCCACCAGGCTCCCCCATCCCTGGGATTCTCCAGACAAGAACACTGGAGTAGATTGCCATTTCCTTCTCCAATGCATGAAAGTGAAAAGTAAAAGTGAAGTTGCTCAGTCATGTCTGACTCTTAGCCACCCCATGGACTGCAGCCTAGCAGGCTCCTCCGTCCATCGGATTTTCCAGGCAAGAGTACTGGAGTGGGTTGCCGTTGCCTTCTCCGAAAACCAGTTTAAACTACTTTAATGTCAGATTTAGTAGTACATACCACTGAGAATTCAGAAATGTCTAGATAAAGGTTTCTACCTATGTCATCAGGATTCTTTCATTTATACTGTCCTCTGTGTGGTCCCTTAAGGAGATTCCTCACATGGTACAAAGATCAATGTCAGAAGCTCTAGACTTAGTATAAAGAGGAAGTATCTTTTCTCCCCTTGAGTTGTATAAATTTATGAAAACCAAACACTACTGAGAGTAGCTGTGTTTGTCCAGCTCTTTCATTCTTCATCCTAAACCAATTATTTGATCAGAGAAAGATGGTAGAATAATTGATTTTGCAAACTTGGGTTACATTCTCATATAAGGTTGTAGGGTTTGGGGACAGCCCTGGTCAGCAGTGTTGACAGTGGGGGAGGAGTGTTTCCTTAAAGCAACCCTGGGCATACATACCTTAACTAGAAATGCAAAATTGTGTTTTCTTTCTCTTTCTTATTTCCTTTCCAATGTCCCCCTGATTACTACTTATTTCCAAGGTTATAGCATTTAGATATATGAATAAAAATGATCAATTTAGATAAACAATAACTTGAACTTCAATTATAAGCAATAGAGACATTGATTACTTTAAATAAGAATCACTTTATATTTTCTTTTCAGATGACTTGTTTAAGCACAGCTTTATAAAAATTCCCCAAAAAAATTATCATCCTTAACTTAGCTTAAAATAAAGGTTTTCTAAGGGAACTTTCTGTAAAACTGCAATAGCCACACTCTCCTAACAAAGACACTTGCAAGACTTAAAGGGCAGTAGAGAAGCTGAATTTTTCCACTGTTATCTCTGTACATTTTTTCCTTTGAGGAGAATGATATTCAAACTGGAATTATAGTCAGCTGGTCCCTGTCACCTGCATTTCAGTCTTTTCTTTCTGTTGTACTTACCAAACAACATTCATTAAAGTCTTTATTATTGACATGTAGATTCAAAATGTATCTCTAAAATATCTGAATGTTTGCTTCTAAGTTCTCACATCTTCTAAAATTTTAGAGGAAAAATTAAAATAATTATATCTAAATTTAGTAACTTTAGATGAATAATTTTTAATGTAACATTGTCTAAAAAGTCTCTCTTACCTGGTACTTCTATTTTCTAATATTAAAGTTATTTCTGATTATTACACATCATTTATAAAGTTATAAAGATATGAGAAGACAAAAAAATTACCATACGATCTAGATATGATATCTGATATTTTGATAGTTTTCTTCAAATAATCATGAAAATTAAGTAGCTAAAACCACATTGGTAAACTTTTTAAATTTTGCCTTTTTTTTGACAAGAGTGTGATAAGCTTTCCCTCATGTAATTAATAGGCTACTCTGGTGGCTCAGTTGATAAAGAATCTGCCTGCAGTGAGGGAGAGGTGGGTTCAATCCCTGGGTTGGGAAGATCCCCTGGAGAAGGGAAAGCCTACGCACTTCAGTATCCTGGCCTGGAGAATTCCATGGACTGTATAGTCCATAGCATCGCAAAGAGTCTGACACGACTGAGCAGACTTTTTCTTTCATTCTTCTGGTGGCTCTGCGGTAAAGAATCTGCCTGAAATGCAGGAGCCACAGGAGACAGGGTTTCAATCCCTGGGTCTCTGGGTCAGGAAGATCCCACGGAAGAAGGCATGGCAAGCCACTCCAGTATTTTTGCCTGGAGAATACCAGGGACAGAGGAGGCTGGTGTGTTAAAGTCCATAGGTTCGCAAAGGGTCAGACATGACTAAAGAGACTTAGCACGGACACATATAACTAATCTTTGTTTCAATGGTTTCTATTCAACATAAAAGCATATATTTTCCCTTTGCTTAAATACATATGTTCATGATTGTTTCTGCACTCTATTTTTTTTCCATTGATTTATTAGTGTATTCTTGCCTGTCAAGGTTTACATTAAGTCATTATCCATTATAAAGTAAATCCCACTCATTGTGTTTTAGAATGCCTTGGCAATTACATTTCCCTATGAATTTTAGAATCAGCTTGTCAACTTCCACACAAACACACACCCACACAAATCTGTGTAGGTATTCATTGGAATTTCAGTGAATCTATCAATCAACTTGCGGATAATATGGTTACCAAGTTTTCTTCATTCCGTTTGTCTTTTTCTATCTCTATTTCAAACCATGATCATCATACATTTTTCCATTTATTTAAGTCTTCTTTAATTTCTCTCAATATTGGTTCATTGCCTTGGGTAGCTCTCATTTAATTTGGTTATATTTGATTTAATATGCTATTGTATATAGCATTTATAAAGTTTATTTTATGTCTATTGCTACTGAAATAATTTTTTTCATTCTTATATTTCTGAGCACTTGAGTTATTTTTAGCTGTAAGTTTGTATGTGTGGTGAGTGTGTGTCTGCACATATAAGTGATTATATCCTTTAGCACTGCATTGTTGCCATTAACATGTTAATTTTATGAGTGAAAATAAAATTTTATCATCTTAATTTTCATTTCTTTAATTATTAGTAAGGGTGAATATTTTAAAATGTTCATTAGCCATTGCCATTGTAACTGAATAATTAACAATTCTGCAAGCTACAGAGAAACTCTTATAGAAATATTAGCTGAATTCATGCAAAAAGAACTAGCCTTTTATTTAAGCATTGTTTTACACTGTGTAATGCCATTAACTTTTGACTATATTTTATAATAATATCTGAATTTTCAAAGTCCTTTTGTTATGTCCTTGTTATTAATTGGAATCACTTACCACATTACTGGGATGCTGAAAGTTTAACAATTCCAAGCTTTTATTTATGACAGACTGTGTTTTAATATGTTGAATCCTGACTTAGATACAAAATTTATGTTATAAGAGTAAAACAAATGAATGTGATACATCCTTGACTTTAAGTAGTTGACTATCTAGATAGTAGTATAGAAAGCCCTGTGTACAGTCAAATAGAATCAAGCCTGGGGAACAGAATCTGGAATTAGCCAATCATAAAATTCCGAATGGAACATAAAATTTACTTTGTAGTTTAATTTATTTTGCCCTGTTGCTGTCTTAGATGTTAATGAATAATCCTACCTGGCCACATGTGATGAAATGAGTATGTTGATGAAAAGACTGGATTTGAAATTATGGAAAAGTTTATTGAGAAGGATAGGTAAAAATAAAGGAAAATTCATTTGTTAACCATAAGAATAGACAAGGGAATGGAATTCACAATTAGAATGGAATTTGCATTCCGTTTATCATGTATGTTAATTTATAGACTTGTTCAATGAAACCTGGGATGTGTTCTGCCAGCCCCCACTTCCCCATAAAGCAGCAGATTCTGGATTTCCTCACCCTGCAGGTGTCACAATTAATTAAACCAGTGTTTCTATTTTGCAAGTATTATGATTGTGATCACTAATGGTGATTAGTCTAGATAATATTGTTAGGTTCTCACTTTCCAGCTTAGGGGTATTGCTTTCATTCTAAAGTGTTGATTGTTTCTTATCTAACTTTGAAAATAAGATTAGATGCTTTTTAAACTGATGTCTCCTATATTGTCTAACTACGGAAATTTATATGGTAATTTAAAATCTGATAAGCTATGAGTGGCATAAGCATGCATAATAAAGCAATCATAAGCATTGACACATTGGGCAGAATTCAATTCAGTTTGCAAGGGGAAAAGATCTACATTACATGCCAAAGAATTAGAAGGGACATTGAAAATACAATTCATCAAGCAGAATTGTATTCATTTTATCCACTTTCCGCACATGTCTAGAAAATTTTATTATGGAATTTCAACAAGATTAATGAAGAAAATAAAGGAGAGTATCTCTCTCATTAGCATTTCTTCATTCAACAACTATTTTTTTAATGCTGACTTTGTAGAACAAGTCACTCTGCAAGGCATAGGAAAGGATCAGATGCCATTCTTGACATTTAGTAGAGAAATCAAATCACTCATAGTCTATTTGCATTATTACAATCTGGGTACAGATTTGCTACTTAGTAGAGAAGGTAATGGCAACCCACTCCAGTATTCTTGCCTGGGAAATCCCGTGGAAGGAGGAGCCTGGTAGGCTACAGTCCATGGAGTTGCAAAGAGTTGGACACGACTGAGTGACTTCACTTTCACTTTCCCTTTCATGCACTGGAGAAGGAAATAGCAACCCATTCCCGTATTCTTGCCTGGAGAATCCTAGGGACGGGAGCCTGGTGGGCTGCCATCTATGGGGTCGCACAAAGTTGGACACAACTGACGTGACTTAGCAGCAGCAGGAGCAGCAGTAACATGACCATGTAAAATCTTTTAATCACAACTGTCCTTTTGTCAACGGCAAAAAGAGAAAAAAAAAGTCTTTCAAGGTTGTTCTGTGGATTATGCTGTATGTTATCAGCCCAATTTCTGACATAATAGACAACAATAACAATACTTCAGTTTTTGTCCTGGCAGTTCTGACATGGGTCATGATGATATAAGTTTCCTATACTTATACCCTTGTACAAGCATCTCCCATTGATGGTGGGCTGAAAAGAGTAAAATGTGTCTTGCTTTTTAAAAACAGAATAAAATAAAAGTGACATATGTTATTTCATTGATTGGGTTAGAAGAGACCAAGTTTTCTCTCTGGTCAATATTTTTTATTGGTCCTCTTGTTCTCTCATGTCCTTTCTTGCTCCCTTTGATGAGAAAGTGTGTAATGTTGGAGAGATCCATACAATAAAAAACTGGGGCTTTTAGTCCACCAGACTATGAGAGACAAAATCCTTCCAATAGCCACTGAATGAACTTGGAAGTGAAACATGCCCCATTAGAAATGTTTACAGTCCCTACCACTAAAGTGATGGTTTTGGAATTCATCACCCAGATGTGGGTGAGAAGTCCATGTCATCTGTAAAATTCTATTTTCCTGTTTTTTTTTTTTTTAAATAAAACCAAATGTTAGATTTTTCAAATATGAAATGTCTTATAGTCAGTCATGTTGGTGGCCCACTAATATTTCCTTAACAGAGCAAGTGCACTAATCATCCAGCTGTTGATTACTGGCTGCCAAAGGTTCCAGCTGTCCCTTGATCTGAAGAAATCTCTTGCAGAAGGGAGGCAGTCTGAGGCTTAGGACTGACTGACACAGGCTATCACATGAACACTTCAAGTTGAGACCAACTCTGTTGTAATTCGTACTTCAAAGTCTCCTATCAGATGAAACAGAAGCTAGCCTCCAGATCAGAGCACATCTTTGCCATGCTATTATTACTCTGCCCTGTCCTGCTTCCACCACTCCATTTCTCAGAGTACTTCCTCTCTCAATAAATCTCCCTCACCCATGTCTTTGTCTCAGCCTCTGCCTCCAGGGAACTCAAGCTAAGACAGTCCTTCGCCTCCCTTATTTTGTACTTTGTCTTTTACACATTTCTATCTCCAAATTTCATGTACACATACACACCAATATATTTAGTCAAACCTTTAGGCTATAATTACACAGGTTATTGAGTTTATAACAAAAGAACTAGCTTAGATACAAGGAGTAGCAGCCGAAAGCTTGTGTTGTACTTTTGCTGATAGACTCCTGAAAAAGTTTTTTTCCACAGGTCTTTGATACAAAATCTGGTTGTACTACATATGTGTTCATACACAAGAAAAATTCTATGTTACATTAACAGATATTTTATATGTAATTTATAAATCATGTTCATTTTATTTATAAAGTAATATATTTGTGGTAGAAAATTTTGAAAATACAAGTATTTGGAAAAAATGGAGAAAAATATATATCCTTAATTAAACTATACAAAAATAATTTTAAAAATTAGTTTCTTTTAAAGAAACTTAAAAAAAATCATCTTAGTTCAAACTGATATTTTACTAGTCCAGAGATATCAGTTCTTGATGAAAATTCTTGTTCTTTCACTAGTTATTATCCTTTGGGTATCCTTCGGCATAACTTATAAATATATTTTTTTACTCTTTAAACAGAACTGTTATTACAATAGGACAGATCCAGTCTTTTCATCAGAATACCCTTTGGAAAAGCAATAGGTTAAATTACTACAGCCTTGATTTTTATTAACTTTCTAGGACAGATTCCTCAGAACGAAGGCATAATGACATTCTCTGCTTGGGTCTCAACATAGATACAAGCTCATTAGTCACTGTCCTCACCTTAAATCCTACTTGTTAAGGTAATTTATCATTCAAATGAATTATTTTATCCTTTTGTTTATATCACTAAAAGAACATCATTATAATCAACTCAAATTATCCACACAAAATCCTAGGGTTATGTAATCCAGATACTATGTGACCTGAACTTAATATATGTAGGGCTGAAGATTGTACCCCATAAAGCCCTATCTAGCCTGTTCTCCCCTGTGTAATCTTCCTTAAACAAGATTTTGCAGTGATATCCCCCTTAAGAATTTTGGAATATTACTCAGAACCTGATACATGTCCAATAATATTAAAAACCTCAGTTCCTCAGTGGATGATTCCATTATTTTAAACCATGTGAGTGACAGAGTTCAGAGATCACATACTGTCTTTCCAGGTTTGGCCTTGGTCACTGAGCCCTGAGATTACTCTAGAAATGTTTCTCAAGCAGATGTTCATCTTTGTCACTAAGTCTGTGTTCAAAATGATTTATTAGCAGATAAGTCTATTAAGTTGGATTTTTTTTTTCTAGGTAATATAAAACAACGAAAAAGGAACATAAAAACTTCCTCTTTGCATGGGAATCAGTCATTATCAGGTAAGGTGAGTGTATTGCAGACTATTCCAGCTGTTACGACTAGGGTGATTACATGGCATTACCTTCATGTGGCATATTTATGCCTGTTCTGTTCCTTAGAGTATTTTTGACTGTAAATATTAAAGCAAAATATATCAAAATAAATGTTTCATAAAGACTGGTAAGCATGTAACTTCCTGTCTTTTTAGTATTTTTGCTTTACATATCACAGTAAAGTTTGAGTCCATTTGGACATCAGTTTGGCAAACACATGCATGCTGCTAAGTCACTTCAGTCGTGTCCGACTCTGTGTGATCCCCTAGATGGCAGCCCACCAGGCTCCCCCGTTCCTGGGATTCTCCAGGCAAGAACACTGGAGTGGGTTTCCATTTCCTTCTCCAACGCACGAAAGTGAAAAGTCAAAGTGAAGTCACTCAGTCGTGTCCGATCTTCAGCAGCCCCATGGACTGCAGCTTACCAGGCTTCTCTATCCATGATATTTTCCAGGCAAGAGTACTAGAGTGGGGTGCCATTGCCTTCTCCACAAGAGTACTGGAGTGGGTTGGTATTTCCTTCTCCAGGGGATCTTCCCAACCTGGGAGTCGAACCTGTGTCTCTCGCATTGCAAGGAGACGCTTTACCATCTGAGCAACCAGGGAATCCCAATTACCACCAGGGAATTTCCACTAAAGATGCCCCCAAATTACACACTTAAACCCCACCCCCCTCCACTATGCCCATCACTTTCTGAAAGCTTCATCCCTACACAAACTCCACCCCTTCTCCTAGCTCCTCCCACCTCCACACTGAATCCTTTTCCCCACTCAGTCCCAGTAGGGATCCTTCAACCTAGGGCCCATGCCATGGTCCAGCCCTGGTGGATCCAGGGTAATTCGAAGGAGAGACAGAATCAGCATCTTAGGAAAAAACTTATTTAATTACAGATATATAAAGAGATTAGAAACGAATAGTATAGTAGGAAATATTAGGGGAGAAAAAGAGGCTGAATAACTTGGTTTACATGGGATACCAATAAAACTCCAAGACAAGGAATTTGCACCATCTACTTTGGGCCACCGGCACCCGTTTGAATATCAGAGGGTGCTCCGCCTCGGGCTCCCTCTCTCACGGATCTTAGAAGCCAGGGCAAGTAAGTAGACATGGCGAGCACCCACGTTTCTAATGGGAATTCAGCCAGAAAAACGGGGAGCAAGAAAGAAACGACACAGGGGAATCAGTCTTTCCAGAAACTGATCTGATTTCTTTATTTTTTAGGTTTGCTTATATACCCTTTGTTACACATAGAGACAAATGGAAATTTTAAAGTCACGTGGGGGTCAGCAGTCCTGACCTTTATCAAAATCAGGTGCTTCACATAAATGTATAAAAAGAGGTCTTAGGGGTTTTACATCATCTTCTGGCCATGAGGCGTGCTTACATTTCATGATCCTTTCTTTCTGATAACCAAAAAACTTATTTTTTCCAAGGGTGTTTTTTCTTAAACCAGGCACCACCCTCCAAATAAAGTTGCATTCCTATAGGGTGAGGGTGTAGTGAGTTACAATCAAGAAAGGAATTTATTTAACCCAAGGTTAACATGATTAATCTTAAAGGTTAATACTTATTTCTCCTATATGCTAGTTATATTCATTATAAGGGCAGGGAATATGGAGATTTAGCAGC
>SJYX01013291.1:12258-44028 GCA_006410675.1 Oreotragus oreotragus | reverse complement strand
GCAGGAGGAGAAGGGGACGACAGAGGATGAGATGGCTGGATGGCATCATGGACTCGATGGACGTGAGTCTGGGTGAACTCCGGGAGATGGTGATGGACAGGGAGGCCTGGCGTGCTGCGATTCATGGGGTTGCAAAGAGTCGAACACGACTGAGTGACTGAACTGAACTGAACTGAGAGTGGCACCAGACTTTGGGAAGATCAACACAAATAAGTCTTCTGATTGACAAACCTTTATCAGAAAAAAAGGCTGTAAAATGTTAATTAGCCCTTTTGGCTGGAAGATGATGTAAATTACCTAAGACAAGTATGCAGAGAGAAAAGCCTGGTTTTGATAAGAGTCTGGGCTGTTAACGCTGCATAATTTTGCATTACCCATTGATCTCTATGTACAATCAAAAAGGTATAAAAGGCCTTTCTAGACATTAGAGGCCAGGCAAGTCATTGGAAGGACTGGTTTCCCCCGTGTCTCCTCTTTACTCTATTTTCAGGCTGAATTCCCATCTAGGGTGTGGAGGCTTGCCATGTCTACTTACTTGTCCTGGCTTCTAAAATCCAAAAGAGAGAGAGCCCAAGGCGGGGCACTCTCTGATATTCAAACGGGCGCTGGTAGCCCAACGTAGATGGTGCAAGTTCCTTGTCTGGAACTTTATTGGCTTTCCACGTAAACCAAGCTATTCAGCCTCTTTTCTCCACTTAATTTTCCTACTACACTATTTCTTCCTAATCTAATCTTACGTTTCTAATTAAATAAAGAAGTTTTTTCTTTGCCTACTCCGTCTCCCCTTCGAATTACCCTGGATCCACTGGGGCTGGACCCCAGCACTATACTAATAATTTCTAACTTCCTAAAAGAATCTGCCTTTAGTAAGTCTAAAATGTCTCGAGCCTCTCACGGGTGGGAGGCTGTAAACAATCACATGTGGCTGGACGAACCTGTACAGGCAGGCTAGGTAACCTTCAGAGGAGTTCGTAAGTTGAAACACTCTTGTCATGCCCAGGAATTTTTATTAACTGGAGCTGTAGGTTAACTCCGTCTCCAAGAAACGTGGTAGGGGGTCAGTCTCCCGTAAAGTCAGAGGTATAGGTGAGAGCATAAAACAGTAAAGTAGGACTCTGGTTTTGGGGATAAATAAGGAACAGGGTCCTGCCTTTGCATATGCCGAAGCCTCCTTCCTCATGACCTTTGCCATGAGCAGAGTTCCTCACCCTGGCTCCTGGCAGGCCCACCTACCAGTCTCCCAGAGCCATGACCTTCACCAAACTTTGCCCTTTGCCCAAGCTCCTCCCACTTCAACTACAGTCCCACCCATTCGCCAAGCCACACCCACTCAGCCTCCTTGTAGCCATTGCTTCGCCCTGGTGCCACTAAGCCCCACCTCCTCCCCACCCAGTCTCCCACTGCCCCCCTCCCCAGTCCTCTAGGGGACCCAGGACCTGAGAGCCGGCCTTTTGTGCCCCTCCCCTCTGTCCCTGAGAGGTGCAGGCCCAGGACCCCGGGGCAGGGGCAGGTCTGGCTGGGCCCGGAGCCCGGCATGGTTGGTTGTTACATATGAGGCACTATTTTAAACCCTACATGGCACTCCACTCCAGCTATGGTGTCTAGGTTCTTTCGTTTTATATAATACTACCTTTCATTCCAGACACTTAGAAAGGTTATGAGTTCAGAAATCTTGTTGAATTTCATAGTATTTAATTGTCTAGATTCTTCTCTTTATCCAAAACATATTGCAATATCCCCAGGGCAATAACATCTCAGTGCTGACTTTGATTTTCTTCTTTAAAGAAAATACACTTAAAGTTTTTTTAAGGATGTATTTCCTTTCCAGATTAAAAAAAAAAAAAAAAGTCTTGTTTAGTTAAGATGGAATAAATTATAAACTCAACATTATAGTCCAAAACAGAGTTTTGACTGATTACCCAGCAAATATAAGAATGGTATGCAATTTTCATCTACCCAGCAAAAACGTATACCATGAAATTCTCACTATGATATGAAAAACACAAATAGGTGCACACCTCGGTTTCCTTTATATCTATCTTTCATGAAAAGAATCATGGAATTGGAAAAATTTTCACTGCTTTAGAAGAGACAGCATGTGTGAAAAATAAGTCAATGACAGATTCCAAGGAGTGGCAACTTATTTACAGCTACAGAAAGTTTCCGAAGTACCATTTGAGTTTTAAATGCTAGAAAATTAGAAGTGAAATATCTTGCTCTTTACAGTGAAAATCTTTTCCTGATTAGAAATGAGTGATAAGGCAGCCTATCACAAAGTTGGAAAGCCAATCTTTTCATATGAATGAAAAATCATAATCCATACACTCTGAGAAAGATCAGATCATAAATTTGATTTTAGAAATAGGGGAGTCACAGCCCTGAAAGCTGAGTGATTCGCTTAAGTCTTTCTGTAAGTCTTGAAACTTAGCATCTCACTAGCAACTAGTTTCATTCATAATGGCATATACTCTCTAGTTATTAAAATAAGCATGTTCTCTGGTAATCCAATCACATTTTGGAGCACACCAATTACCTCAAAAGAAAGAATACAGTGCTTTAGGGCTTAAGTATCCCCATAGCAGTGTCACACAGGCTGCTGCTGCTGCTGCTACTAAGTCGCTTCACTCGTGTCCAACTGTGCGACCATGTAGATGGCAGCCTAACAGGCTCCTCTGTCCCTCGGATTCTCCAGGCAAGAATACTGGAGTGGGTTGCCATTTCCTTCTCCAGTCACACAGTCTACCTACATTCAATTTAGGTTTTATACATTTACACCTGGTTCAAACACAATTTCTGAGTACTAAGTCTCTATTTTAAAATGTGCCAATTTTGAACCAACTATCTAACTAGGAAAGATGGTGCCTTTGGGAAGATATTGTCTTTAAAATTTCATAAACAAAACTTTAAAAAAGAAAAGATAGAATAATACTATGTGCGCACATGTTTTTTTTTGTTTTTTGTTTTTTTTTTATGTTACCTATGTCTAGGTACTGAGATGGAATCATGCAACTTGAAAACAAAGATCACTGCATATGATGTAAACTCTACTTTAATAGTATAAAAAAATGCATGTGCTGTAAATGCAGGATTTACCTTCATAGTGGCAAATTCTGAACTAGCTTAAGGTGAAATAGCTTAGTCTAAGATCCAAACTTTTCTACAGTATGATGAATGAAAGGGTGATATAGATGATGACATTTTGATTTTAAATTGTATACATATGTGTATATGTACAATCTTTATCAGTAATTCTTATGTGAAGGATTTTTTCCCCACACTATCAAGAAATTATCGGATACTTTCTGGGTGTCCTATAGGTTAACTTGATCAATTCTGATCTCCTCCACTTGGAGGTACATTCAGAACCCAAAGGTTAAGAGTTCAGTCATAAAAGGCGACCCTTCCCCCTCAAAGCTTCAGAAAAATGAAAGTGAAAGTCATTCAGTCATATCTGACTCTTTGGGACCCCATGACTATAGTCCATGGAATTATCCAGGCCAGAATACTGAAGTGGGTAGCCTTTCGCTTCTCCAGAGGATCTTCCAAACCCATGGATTGAACCCAGGTCTCCCACACTGCAGGTGGATTCTTTACCAGCAGAGCCACGAGGGAAGTCCAATAGTTTCAGATGCCAACTACAAGTCCAGGTTGCCATCTGTGCTTTTGTCCAACCAGAGAGAAATTGGAAGTTTCAAAGATTACCTCCCTTGGGTTTGATTAATTTGCTAGAACACTCACAGAACTCAGAGAAGCATTTTACTTAGTAGATTATCAGTTTATTATAACTTGGAACAGACAGATGGAAGAGATGCATAGAGTAAGGTGTGAAGGAAGTACACAGACCTGCCATGCCTTCTTCCAGTTCACCAGTCTCCTCAAATCTCCACCAGCCCAGGAATTATCCAAATCCTGTTCTTTCACATTTTTATGGAGGTTTAATTACATAGGCATAATTGAGTAATTATTGACCACGGTAAATTGATTTACTCTGCAGGTCCTCTATCCACTCTGAAGGTGGTGAAGAGAGGACTGAAAGTTTTACCCTCTTATTTTGTGGCTGGTTACCCTGAAAACCAACCTTAGGTTTCCTAGGCAGTTTCCAAAAGTCACCTCATTAACAAAAGATGCCTTTATCTCATCATTTATGAAATTTAAGTAGTTTTAGGAGCTTTGTGCCAGATATACATTTATTATGTCATAATATAAAAATATGGATGTATATGAATATTTATGTATGAATACTAATAGCTATGAACACTTAAGGTATAAAATATAATAATTACTCATATATGAAGACTTAAGGTATAAAGTGTAATAATTGCTCATATATTTACCACTCAGATATATGGTAAAACATCACCAGTACACATAGGCATCTTCTCTGCTCACCCATCTGCTCTACCTTACAGACATAACCATAATATTGAATCATTTACTATTTTATGGTTATCACTCCAAAATAGCCATACATCTTCCCATTCCTATACAGTGTACTTTCTTGCAGTGTGACTTTTAGTTCTTCTCATGGAAAGGAAGAATTTGCCCTTCACTATATCAAGGTGGTTTTTTTTTTTTTTTTAAATATTTGACTGTAGTAGTAAATTTGTGTCATCCTGGCTGAGGCATGGTACTCAGAAATGTGGTCAAACATTATTCTGGATGTTTCTGTGAGAGCGTTTTTGGATGAGAGTAACATTTAAATTAGTGTTTTTTGAGTAAACAGATTATCCTCTATAAGGTAAGTGGGTCTCATCCAATAATTTGAAAATCTGAAGAAAATGAAAGACTGATCTCCCCTGAGCAAGAGAGAATTCTACAGTAGGGAGATATCAAATGCAAGCTGCAACATAAGTTTTCCACTGGGTCTTCAGCCCACTCTGCAAATCTGTCCTGCCAGCCTCCATAAATTCAAGAATCAGTTCAAGTCAATCAACAAACACATANTCATCTGATGGGAAGCCATGTTCTCTGGTAATCCAATCACATTTTGGAGCACACCAATTACCTCAAAAGAAAGAATACAGTGCTTTAGGGCTTAAGTATCCCCATAGCAGTGTCACACAGGCTGCTGCTGCTGCTGCTACTAAGTCGCTTCACTCGTGTCCAACTGTGCGACCATGTAGATGGCAGCCTAACAGGCTCCTCTGTCCCTCGGATTCTCCAGGCAAGAATACTGGAGTGGGTTGCCATTTCCTTCTCCAGTCACACAGTCTACCTACATTCAATTTAGGTTTTATACATTTACACCTGGTTCAAACAAAATTTCTGAGTACTAAGTCTCTATTTTAAAATGTGCCTATTTTGAACCAACTATCTAACTAGGAAAGATGGTGCCTTTGGGAAGATATTGTCTTTAAAATTTCATAAACAAAACTTTAAAAAAGAAAAGATAGAATAATACTATGTGTGCACATGTTTTTTTTTGTTTGTTTGTTTTTTTTGTTTTTGATGTTACCTATGTCTAGGTACTGAGATGGAATCATGCAACTTGAAAACAAAGATCACTGCATATGATGTAAACTCTACTTTAATAGTATAAAAAAAATGCATGTGCTGTAAATGCAGGATTTACCTTCATAGTGGCAAATTCTGAACTAGCTTAAGGTGAAATAGCTTAGTCTAAGATCCAAACTTTTCTACAGTATGATGAATGAAAGGGTGATATAGATGATGACATTTTGATTTTAAATTGTATACATATGTGTATATGTACAATCTTTATCAGTAATTCTTATGTGAAGGATTTTTTCCCCACACTATCAAGAAATTATCGGATACTTTCTGGGTGTCCTATAGGTTAACTGGATCAATTCTGATCTCCTCCACTTGGAGGTACATTCAGAACCCAAAGGTTAAGAGTTCAGTCATAAAAGGCGACCCTTCCCCCTCAAAGCTTCAGAAAAATGAAAGTGAAAGTCATTCAGTCATATCTGACTCTTTGGGACCCCATGACTATAGTCCATGGAATTATCCAGGCCAGAATACTGAAGTGGGTAGCCTTTCGCTTCTCCAGAGGATCTTCCAAACCCATGGATTGAACCCAGGTCTCCCACACTGCAGGTGGATTCTTTACCAGCAGAGCCACGAGGGAAGTCCAATAGTTTCAGATGCCAACTACAAGTCCAGGTTGCCATCTGTGCTTTTGTCCAACCAGAGAGAAATTGGAAGTTTCAAAGATTACCTCCCTTGGGTTTGATTAATTTGCTAGAACACTCACAGAACTCAGAGAAGCATTTTACTTAGTAGATTATCAGTTTATTATAACTTGGAACAGACAGATGGAAGAGATGCATAGAGTAAGGTGTGAAGGAAGTACACAGACCTGCCATGCCTTCTTCCAGTTCACCAGTCTCCTCAAATCTCCACCAGCCCAGGAATTATCCAAATCCTGTTCTTTTACATTTTTATGGAGGTTTAATTACATAGGCATAATTGAGTAATTATTGACCACGGTAAATTGATTTACTCTGCAGGTCCTCTATCCACTCTGAAGGTGGTGAAGAGAGGACTGAAAGTTTTACCCTCTTATTTTGTGGCTGGTTACCCTGAAAACCAACCTTAGGTTTCCTAGGCAGTTTCCAAAAGTCACCTCATTAACAAAAGATTCCTTTATCTCATCATTTATGAAATTTAAGTAGTTTTAGGAGCTTTGTGCCAGATATACATTTATTATGTCATAATATAAAAATATGGATGTATATGAATATTTATGTATGAATACTAATAGCTATGAACACTTAAGGTATAAAATATAATAATTACTCATATATGAAGACTTAAGGTATAAAGTGTAATAATTGCTCATATATTTACCACTCAGATATATGGTAAAACATCACCAGTACACATAGGCATCTTCTCTGCTCACCCATCTGCTCTACCTTACAGACATAACCATAATACTGAATCATTTACTATTTTATGGTTATCACTCCAAAATAGCCATACATCTTCCCATTCCTATACAGTGTACTTTCTTGCAGTGTGACTTTTAGTTCTTCTCATGGAAAGGAAGAATTTGCCCTTCACTATATCAAGGTGGTTTTTTTTTTTTTTTTTAAATATTTGACTGTAGTAGTAAATTTGTGTCATCCTGGCTGAGGCATGGTACTCAGAAATGTGGTCAAACATTATTCTGGATGTTTCTGTGAGAGCGTTTTTGGATGAGAGTAACATTTAAATTAGTGTTTTTTGAGTAAACAGATTATCCTCTATAAGGTAAGTGGGTCTCATCCAATAATTTGAAAATCTGAAGAAAATGAAAGACTGACCTCCCCTGAGCAAGAGAGAATTCTACAGTAGGGAGATATCAAATGCAAGCTGCAACATAAGTTTTCCACTGGGTCTTCAGCCCACTCTGCAAATCTGTCCTGCCAGCCTCCATAATTTCAAGAATCAGTTCAAGTCAATCAACAAACACATACAGATTCACACAGAGAGCATTGGTGCTATTTCTCTTGAGAACCCTAATACACTGCTGTTTAAAAACATGAAGCAAAAAGAAGCTTGCAAAATGCTTGCATGGTAAGTCCTGATTTCTCTTTGTGCAAGCGGCATTCCTTGGAAACTTGTGATCACCACCATACGGACAAACCAAAGCTAGTCAACTACATGATAAGAGACAAGAGGCACGATTAATTCCATCATTCATGTCAACAGAAAGCCTAGTTCTAGATACAGAAATGAGAAATTCAACTACAAGTTGCCCACATATGCATGATCAAGCCCAGTCAACACAACTAAAAATTCAGCATCTTAAAGCAACAACTCTTATAATTAGCTCATATAGTTTCTGAAGATCAGCAATCAAGAGAGGTTTAGCTGCTGTTTCTGACTCAGAGCCTCTTACTAGGCTTTATTTATGCTATCAGCCAGAACAGAAACTACCTGAAAACTTGACTGTGGCCAGAAAATTTGTTTTTAGGATCACTTATGAGGTTGATGGTGGGCCTCAGTTCTTAACTAGCTGTTGGTTAGATATTTTATTTCCTTGTGTATCCATTGTTGTTGTTTAGTTGCTAAGTCATTTGGACTGTAGCCTGCCAGGCTCCTCTGTCCATGGAATCTCCCAAGCAAAGAGAACTGGAGTGGGTTTCCATTTCCTTTTCCAGGGGATCTTCCCAACCCGAGTCAAACCTATGTCTCCTGCATTGACAGGCAGCTTCCATAACATTGAGCCACCAAAAAGTACTATGTATCCAACAATTTGATTGCTCAGCCATGTTCAACTCTTTGGAACCCCATGGACTGAAGCACACCAGGCTTCCCTTTCCACCACTAATTCCTGGGGCTTACTCAAACTCATGTTCATTGGGTCGGTGATGCCATCCAACCCTCTCATCCTCTGTCTGTCATCTCCTTTTCCTCCTGTCTTCAGTCTTTCACAGCATCAGGGTCTTTTCCAATGAGTCAGTTCTTCCCATCAGGTGCACAGAGTATTGGAGCTTCAGCTTCAGCATCAGTCCTTCCAATGAATATTCAGGACTGATTTCCTTTAGGATGGACTGGTTGGATCTCCTTGCAGTCCAAGGGACTCTCAAGAGTCTTCTCCAACACTACAGTTCAAAAGCAACAGTTCTTCAGCTCTCAGCTTTCTTTATAGTCCAACTCTCACATCCATACATGACTACTGGAAAACCATAGCTTTGACTAGACAGACCTTTATTGGCAAAGTAATGCCTCTGCTTTTTAATGTGCTGTCTAGGTTTGCATTAGCTTTTCTTCAAAGGAGCAAGTGTCTTTTGATTTAATGGCTGCAGTCATCATGTGCAGTGATTTTGGAGTCCAAGAAATAGTCTTTTACTGTTTGCATTGTTTCCCCATCTGTCTGCATTGAAGTGATGGGACTGGATGCTGTGATCTTCATTTTCTGAATGCTGAGATTTAAGCCAGCTTTTTCACTCTCCTCTTTCACTTTCATCAAGAAGCTCTTTAGTTCTTCTTAGGGCTAGTCATAAATATTTCTGCTGACTTCCTCCAGAATAAGGGATCCCAGAGGGAAAGCAAAAATCACCCAAGACAGAAACTGAGGTTATTTATGCTAGAAACCTGGAGGAAACATAATGGCATGTTACCGTATGCACTAGTCACACAGACCTTCCCTGGTATATGAGGGAAGGGATTACAACACACATGTTTATCAAGAGCAAGCGCTCATTGAGTTCCTTTTTAGAGGTTGGATATCATATATTTATGTATTTTGGTGAAAATTTAATAATTCTTTTTCAATAGAGCTTTTGCTAGATTTAGTCTAAGATCCTTTCTTTTATGGTTGGTTATTTTTACAAATGGCATTTTTTAAATATACCTTCAAAAATTCTCCTGAGGATATGCAAAAATGAATACAATTGACTTGTCTATATTGAACTTTCCTAAGATCTTTTTACTAATTCTGAAAGTAAATCTGCAATTTATGTTTTGATACAAATCTGGTACTCACCTAACAGAAGCAGAAGATATTAAGAAGAGGTGGCAAAAATACACAGAAGAAATATACAAAAGAGATCTTCATGACCCAGATAAACAAGATGGTGTGTTCACTCACCTAGAGCCAGACATCCGGGAATGTGAAGTCAAGTGGGCCTTAGGAAGCATCACTACAAACAAAGCTAGTGGAGGTGATGGAATTCCAGTTGAGCTATTTCAAATCCTAAAGGATGATGCTGTGAAAGTGCTGCATTCAATATGCCAGCAAATTTGGAAAACTCAGCAGTGGCCACAGGACTGGAAAAGGTCAGTTTTCATTCTAATCCCAAAGAGAGGCAATGCCAAAGAATGTTCAAACCACTGCACAGTTGCACTCATCTCACACACTAGCAAATTAATGCTCAAGGTTCTCCAAGCCAAGCTTCAACAATACATGAACCATGAACTTCAGATGATCAAGGTGGATTTAGAAAATCAGAAGAACCAGAGATCAAATTGCCAATATCTGTTGGATCATGGAGAAAACAAGAGAGTTCCAGAAAAGCATCTATTTCTGTTTATTGACTATGCCAAAGCCTTTGACTGTGTGAATCACAACAAACTCAGGAAAATTCTTGAAGAGATGGAATACCAGACCATCTGGCCTGTCTCCTGAGAAAAGCAACAGTTAGAACTGGACATGAAACAATAGACTGGTTCCAAAATTGAGAAAGGAGTATGTCAAGGCTGTAGATTGTCATCCTGCTTATTTAACTTATATGCAGAGTACATCATGTGAAATGCCATCCTGGATGAAGCACAAGCTGGAATCAAGATTGCCAGAAAAAATGTCAATAACCTCAGATATGCAGATGACACCATCCTTATGGCAGAAAGTGAAAAAGAACTAAAGAGTCTCTTGATGAGAATGAAGGAGGAGAGTGAAAAAGTTGACTTAAATTCAACATTTAAAAAATCAAAGATGGTGATATTCAGTCCCTTCACTTCATGGCAAATAGATGGGGAAACAATGCAGTGAGAGACTTTATTTTGAGGGCTCCAAAATCACTGCAGATGATGACTGCAGCCATGAAAAAAAAAAAGCTTGCTCCTTGGAAGGAAAGTTATGACCAACCTAGACAGCATATTAAGAAGCAGAGACATTACTTTGCTCTGGATGAAGCACAAGCTGGAATCAAGATTGCCAGAAAAAATGTCAATAACCTCAGATATGCAGATGACACCATCCTTATGGCAGAAAGTGAAAAAGAACTAAAGAGTCTCTTGATGAGAATGAAGGAGGAGAGTGACAAAGTTGACTTAAATTCAACATTTAAAAAATCAAAGATGGTGATATTCAGTCCCTTCACTTCATGGCAAATAGATGGGGAAACAATGCAGTGAGAGACTTTATTTTGAGGGCTCCAAAATCACTGCAGATGATGACTGCAGCCATGAAAAAAAAAAAGCTTGCTCCTTGGAAGGAAAGTTATGACCAACCTAGACAGCATATTAAGAAGCAGAGACATTACTTTGCCAACAAAAGCCTGTCTAGTCAAAGCTATGGTTTTCCAGTAGTCATGTATGGATATGAGAGTTGGACTATAAAGAAAGCTGAGCACTGAAGAATTGATGCTTTTGAACTGTGGTGTTGAAGAAGACTCTTGAGAGTCCCTTGGATAGCAAGGAGATCCAACCAGTCCATCCTAAAGGGAATCAGTCCTGAATATTCATTGGAAGGACTGATGCTAAAGCTGAAGCTCCAATACTCTGTGCACCTGATGGGAAGAACTGACTCATTGGAAAAGACCCTGATGCTGGGAAAGATTGAAAGTAGGAGGAGAAGGGGATGACAGGGATGAGATGCTTGGATGACATCACTGACCCAATGGACTTGAGTTTGAGTAAACTCTGGGAATTGGTGGTGGACAAGGAGGCCTGTCATGCTGCAGTCCATGGGAGCACAAATAGACACGACTGATCGACTGAACTGAGCTAAAAATACCTAGTCATATTATCAACAACTAATGAGCACTTTATTTCAAACTTTCTAGGTTTTCTTATAGAGTGATAGCAGGTATCATTTATCTAATGTGAAACTAAGTCTTAACCTTCAGTATTAAAGCTGATGTTTTTTCTACAGGGTGGCATTTACCAACTAGAAGTCTCCTATTATGATTAAGCTGATAACTTATTAAGGAATGAATCCTGAATTTCATTTAATGATTTTACTACATCTGTGGAAAAGATTATTCCTTTTTGCTCATTTTATGTATTGATGTGACTAATTATAATGTCAATTTCTTTAAATTAAAAACCAACCTGCACTAGCAGAAATATACCCAACTTGGTCAGGCTATGCTTTGTTATATGCTGTATTTTACTTTGTTTTTATAAATGTATTTGCACCTGTATTCAATGAGAGTAGACTAGCTTTCATACCTCCTATTAGCTTTGTCAGTTTTAATATTAAAGCAATAATCATCACATAAAATTTGAAAGAGTTACTTTTTTCATTTTTTAAAATTGTTTCAAATTATATTTACTGATATTTGTTAGAAATCATTTCTAAAATCAACTTGGCCTGATAGTCTTTTAAAATAATTTGAAGTAAAAAAAAAAGCATACTTTATTCAACAGTTTTAATTGTCTTTTTTATAGAGATTTTCTTTTTTTCTTTTTGAGCAAAGATTGACTTTTAAAGGAATAATTCTAATTCATCTAATTTTCAAATTTAAAATGTAATTTTTAATAAACTAATAACTGTATAAGCTTTCTTTTATATACACAAATATAAACATATTTATGTAACTTGTAATTCTAATTGCTTATTTATGGCCTATTTTTTTTAGGATATTCTTAAGGTTTTCAGTTAAATTAGTTTCAGAACCAACTTTTAGCTGTCTTATTTTTCTTTGCTTTATATTACTTTCATATTTCATTAGCTTTGAGTATTCATTCACACATATCTTTCATAGTATTGAAGGTTACTCTATGATTCCTTTTATAGTTATTTAATTCAATGTTTAGATTAAAAATTGTCAGATATATTTCTCAAAGCTTTGCTAACATTGGCATAAAATGATGTCATGTGGTAGTTCATTATTATTCATCTTAGGAAGTAACTATGAAATTAAATTCTCCACGTGATTGATTTAGTTCTGCTTTCCATGGTTTTTTGGCTGCACAGGGCCATGACATGTGTCATCTTAGTCTCTAGACCAGGAATTGAACCCACACCCCCTGCATTGCAAGTGCAGAGTATAAACCATTGGACTGCCAGGGAAATCCTGATTTAGTATGTTTTTAAAGTTCTTAATTATTTGGATTTTTAAACATTTTAAAATTCATTTTTCCTTGAAAATTTAAGATTTTGGCCTTGAATATGTTTCTTTTTTCTTTCACTTTTGTTCACAATAAGTATTCTGCTATAATTTTCTTTGTATGTTCACAAAGATTCTCTTAATTTTGTTGCGGCCCAAACAAACAAGCAAACAGAATCTGCTGTCATTCTCCATTCCCTATTTTTTTCCCTCATGAACTTACCATCACAAGAATATATCATATTTTTGCTTATTATCTGTTTCCCCGGCCAGATTGTTGGCAATATAAGATGAAGGACTGTTTTGTTTCTTCCTGTTCCCTAATACCTGGCATAGACTCTGGCAAATAGGAGCTACTTAGTAAGTATACATAGAATCCATGAGTGAGTGAATTTGTGGAGCTGGGACAGACCTGTCTCTTATACACATCTAGATGTGTATAAGAGACAGATGTAATTCTACTTGATGGTGTGCTGCTGATTTCTCCCACTGGGAATATCTGGTTAGTTCTACCAATATCTAGTTTATGTATATTGAAATTATTTCATATATGTTTAATACTGCAAATGTTTCTCAGGAAATATACACTTTATTATTTTTACCCATTTTTTACTTAAATTATAAATTATAAATTATAAATTATAAATTATATAGTATATTCATAATAGTTATATAAGCATTATTTTAATATTGTTCATGAAATATTGTTTTTATTCTTCACCTTTCAATATTTATGTTCCCTCAATTGCTTCCCTGGTGTCCCGGAAAGAATCTGTCTACAGTTCAGGAGACTCAGGTTTGATCCTTCGGTTGGGAAGATCCCCTGGAGAAGGGAATGGCTACCCACTCTAACATTCTTGCCTGGAGAATTCCCATGGACAGAGGAGCCTGGCAGGCTACAATCCATGGGGTCACAAAGAGTCAGACATGACTAAGAGACTAACACTTTCACTTTCATATATGTTTTTTGTAAACAGCACATAGTTTCTTTGTAGGTATATGTGTGTTCTCATCTAGACTATTTATTGTCACATTTTTTACATGAAGATATTATTCCATTTACAAGCTTCCCTGATGACTCAGTGGGTATGGAAAGCTTATTCCATTTACATGAACTGTGACTTTGCTGTATTTGTGATTATTTCTACCATCTTATGCTTTATATTTTACTCATGTTCTTGTAGTCTTTTTCCTACTTTCTTGTGTTATTTTCTCTTCTCACTCCATTTTTTTAAATCAATTTGAAAAGCTTACACTTTATTTGCTATTTAAGTGGTATCAATATATATTAACATGCATTCATAATAAAGTACAAAATTATAATCATAGTCCCTCCTTTTCTTGATACCACAAGGGCCAAAACATGTTACTTTTGACTTGTGTCAAAAATGACAGGAGTCAGTTTTTTACAACACAAATTATTACTATTGTTTAGACACTATTTCTTGAGAAGATCAAATGGCTGAATTGTGGTAAATTGACTCTTCAGTCCTAGAAGGCCCTGATATTATTGTGACCTGAACAGCCATACAATTCCGGTAGGGGTTTGCCTACTCCCTAGGCATGTGTCAAAATTCCCAGGGATCAAAGAACATTTGTTCCAATGGTGTGGGATTTCATCAAAGTGACCAGGGATGCACCTTATAGCTAAATGGGTCCTAGGGAAGGTCCATGAACACATATCATGCTACCCAGAAGCTGCTTGTCTGACAGAACAGTAAAACGGCCAGCTGATGACACAGCTAGAGTTATCATGAAGGCAATACTGTGTGAGGATGAGGTACTCTTCTCCCAGATGCTTTGTACTCATTCATTAAAAATCCTTTAAATGCCACTAGATTCCCAACAGGAGGGCCACGCCAGTTTGGAATCAAGCAGAAAGACATGAATTGCTTCACTTGTCATTCCCAGTGTCTCCCTATCAGATGATATGTTTCATGTTCCAACAACTCTGGGCTCAGGTGTTAGAGGTCCTAATCTCTCACAGAGACAAAGTTTTGCCAAAGGTCACAGTAAGTGCATATAAAGTAAGCAGAAATAAAAGTACTGCTATGTATGTATTTTATGTTTCCTGCTTCCAGAGACCAGGAAAAAAAAAAAAAGGATCACCATCTTTGCAGAGTACTATAACTGACTCTGATGATCAGCAGGAGGCAGGGCCGCTCCTACACAATGGAAGCAGGAAGAAACTCATGTGAGCTTTTTTGGTACTCTTGCCTAGTATGACTCTGAACAAACAGGTAGAGCAACCTATCTTGAGAAAGTCATGGTGATAAGGGGCTCAAAAGACTCACAGTTGAGAATCACCAAGGAAGGTTTAAAGCAGACAGAGGTGGTGGTTGAGATTAAGGGGAATCTAGAATTCGTAGTGGGGAAGCACACAAAGAAATCAATTGTGGTGCCAAATACAACTATCCCAGTGAGAACTGTGCTGTCTCTATCACGTCCCTCTCTTAAGTCTCCTTTCAGGATGAAAGAGCCACAAGAATCCTGATGCACTGTTCCCTGAACACTGGGGAGAAGTAAATTGGGCAGCACACTGGATGATGTCTTAGTTCCCAGACCAAGGATCAAACCCAACCCCCTGCATTGAAATGCAGTCCAGTATTAATCACTGGACTGCCAGGGATTTCGTATGTGGGCTATAAGGTTGTGTTTTCTAGATCCTCTACCAAGTAAGGACATGCAGCCCACCTGTAAGAAGCATAGCCAGGAGATCACTGTCAGGTTAGGTCCTCCAAATTCTGTCTCAGCTACAGACCTAGACCAAGGTCATGACTTTCCCGGGTAGCATAGATTTGGTGACTGAGCAAAACTAGGGAGAAAAAGCTGGATGACTTTGACAGAAAATACATGCTGCTCATCTCCCAACAGTTTGACTGAGTTTTATTGCACCTATATAGAAATTTGACATTCCCCTGACTAATCCTTCTTCTCTCTTCCTTTCATGAGACTCGAACTCTCATAAACGTCTTGCACTCCAAACTGCTTGTAAACATTTGCTTTCAGAAATGATAACTCTCTAGATACTAGTTTCTTGTCCTCAGAAATAAAGAACAGTTTCACAGGTTTTATACTTGTGTCTTATGCTGCTAGTAGGTTCACTGAACAAATAACCAAGACAGTCCAGTTTGGTAATAACAGAATTGCTCTACAGAATGTTTATTTTCCTTTAGCATGGTATTTTTTGAAAATCACATTTATGCATTTGCTTAATTCCCTGGACTCTCAATACTTTTGTTTGGGGAGGCATCTAAACTCACACCCCCAGCACAGACACTCCTAAGCATTTGTATTCAACAGCTTACTAACGTTTGATTTTCATCACCTAATTTAATGCTGTATCAAAAACATTCTAATGGTGTTAAAAAGAGTACAGTTAATAAAATTATAGTCACACAAATGTGATAAAATAGTTTTAAGATGACTTAAAAAAAGAAATATCTGCCCTTTGTACCACCAAAATTGAAGTTATAAAATGACAAATTTATACCTGTGATTCTACTCACTCTTCTTAATGGAATTTTTATATTATGATGAAGTATCTTGACTCCTTATACAGAAGCTGCTAATCCAGGAGTTATTATAAGCTGATGACACACCCAGGGCATAAGTGAAAAACAACTGCTAGAGACCTTTCGGACCCCTACACTTACCCTTAAATACAGGTTTAGCTTCCTTAGTGGCTCAGACGGTAAAGCATCTGCCTGCAGTGCAGGAGACCTGGGTTGATCCCTGGGTTGAGAAGATCCCCTGGAGAAGGAAATGGCAACCCACTCCAGTACTCTTGCCTGGTAAATTCCATGGGCTGAGGAGCGTGATAGACTAGAGTCTATGGGGTCGCAAAGAGTCAGACACGACTGAGCAACTTCACTTTCACTCTTCACTTTCAATACATATATGGGCTATGAAGTAGTTTTCTCTCTAAACATGAGTTATCATAATCAAATCATACAGATTGAAGTTGTTGTCTTTGTCCTTTTATCAAAAAGTAAATAATTTGCCATTCCCTCTATATATCTTCAGAAGACATTTGTCAGTATTTATTAGAATTGCTCACACAGAGCTCCATAAATACAACAGTCATTTGGTACTCTTTTGCTTGCTCCACACAGCTCAAGCAGGGGAACTTTTGCCTGGAAATTGTCTTATTTCCTAATATTTTTCACAAGGAAATTGTTTATGTGTCATTCATCAGTTTTATGGGCTTTTCCCCCTGATTTTAGAAAGCGGAAGCATGCTCAGTATTCAGTCACACACAGAGCAGACTCATTACAGGATTGTCAATGGGCAATTTACCAAGCAGAAAGTCAAATTAGCTTTACTGGAAAGTTGACTGTGGTGTGTTACCCTCAGTGCAAGCGGCAAGTAAAATTTTACCCACAACTGGTTACAGAGGGGTAATTAAAACCATTAATCTTTTTATTGATCTTTGACTCTGTTGCCTACTATATTTAGCAGATAAGATTCATGAGCTACTGGAGTGTGTCCATTGTCACAGATCTCCATCGATAGATATCCCCTGAAGAGGGCCCCAGGGTAAAAGAGCATTTATCTGATTTATGCCTATTATGTGGTTCCTTCAGACCTGAAACAATTACTTGTTATGCTTTATTAAGAAGCAATATTTGCAAACTGAAAATTCTGTGCAAAGTGTAACTTCTCAAGCTACAGAAAAGAAATACATGGCAAATGCTTTTTGAGTCATACCTGTTCCATTTAATTTTTACATTTGAAGGAGATATGGTTCTACTTAATAACATCCTAAAATGATATATGGCAATGCATAATTTTATACTTGGGGTGCTCTTTTAAAAAAGTAAATGTTTGACCTTATAGTCCATAATTACATCTCTGAAGTGTTAATAGTCCATCACAAAAGCATGGCTTGGTTCACAGATCATTGATACAGTTAGTTTTAGCAGATGCTTAGGTGCTATTATCATTTTTCCTATCCATTTGGCTGTCATAAAAGCTAGACCCATGTGTCCAACTTAGGCTATTATTAATACAGAGCTTTTGTTTTCTTATACTATGAACAATTAGTACGTTACAAGACTGGATCATTGACCAATGACCTTCATCAACTAGGGGATTTTTAAAATTAGGCATGTGCTAGCTACTCTGAATATTTGTTGAGGAAAGTATAAGATTAACAGATATTTCACTGTGGGTTCACAAGGGGAGGAGAAATCAATACAGCCAGAGGATTTGGTATCTTGGCAGCTTCAGTCTTGGAAATTTAATGGTGAGGGTCCAATCCCAATAAATACTGGCTGTATACTTCCATGCCCATGAAACCATCAGTGACGATGCAAATAAGTTATTCAGTAATTACAACTTTAAAGATCAAAAATGCTAAAATAATAATGTACGCACTGAACAATTCTAGTTTGAAGGTTACTACTTTCTGCATATTCTCTCTCTGCAAGGTAAGCATGAGTTATGCTGCCTCATCGAGAGTAAAGAACCCTCTTCCTTTACCTAAATAGTTAAAAGGAAAGCAAGTAGGTCTTGCAATGAAAAACCAGCTTGAGACCAAATTTAACAAAGGTGAACAAAACTAAGAAGAGGTGTTCCTAGGAGACTGGAGGTGGAGCTAAGCCCAGGGTGAGACAGCAGGCAAGTGTGCAGGAGCCAGCCCTCCAGTGGTAAGAGCTTGATATTCTGCTTGTGACCCTGGCTGATTCTCAAGGTCTTAGGAATCTGAGAAACTTGAATAAGCCTAAGCCAGCTTCTCCAGGTTTCTAATCATTTAGGTTAGCCATTCAATAACCATGCAATCATTCATTTTCTTCTGAAATTAACAAGCATTTTTAATCAATAATATGACAGATGTACCTTGTTACTAGGTACACATGCAACTGTATGTATGTAATGTCATAACTCACTTTGTTTGGTTTGATGGATTCATAGCTAATGAATATTGCTGCTGCTGCTGCTGTTAAGTCGCTTCAGTCATGTTCGACTCTATGCGACTCCATAAATGGCAGCCCACCAGGCTCCCCCATCCCTGGCATTCTCCAGGCAAGAACAGTGGAGTGGTTTGCCATTACCTTCTCCAAGCTAATGAATATTAGTTGTCGTAAAATTTTATCATTTCTCTGTGTGTAGATTAATAGTGATTTATCTACTTCTGGACTTCAGATTTCAAATCTCAAAGCTATAAATCTAGGATAAAACATTTAAACTTGCCTATTTCTGATGAACATTTTTAATATTTCTTAGTCTCGAAAAAAAATCATAATATTATTAGACAAAGGCTCAAAATTTACTTATTAACATGCTTTAAGCATGGTCAGGAAGGGTTCAATAAGTATTCTTTCAAATTCAGTAAATAAGTAAATGAATAAACATATTTTTATTTCTATTCCATTATAGTAGTAACCAAGTCTACCAAATAGTCTCATAGTTTTGTTCTGTTTTTGCTTCCATTATACCAAGTACTGCTTCATTTTGAAAAAATCTTTCACTTTCTAATCACCACCTACCCAGGTGACTGAATTCACTCAGTCATTCAATAACCATTTATTAAGTACCAGGTATGTGACATGAGGTATTTGCTAACTAATGAAATAGACATAGATTCTGCCTTTTGTCAGCTTAACTTATTTACAAGAAGTAGATAATACATCACGTAACAAATGTGTGCACATCTGTGTGTGTGTGTGGATGAGGAGGTTAAAAGAAAACAGACTGAATGCAGAAGTAGAGAACAAACCAGTAACTAAAGAATAGTAAGCAAAGACCTTGTAAATAATGCAATATATAAAAAAGGACATAGAAGAGTGCTGAAGAATTAGCCATGAACAGGAGGAGGACAGGCATGTATGTGTGTGCTGGAGAGAGAAAGGAACAGAGAAGAAAAAAATGTGTGATAATTTCTATACTGTAGAGAGTTTGGAATACATTAAAAGCTGACAGGAAGTCCATGTGGCTGAATTGTTGGAGGCTATGGAGAAAAGGCAAGAAATGATACTGGAGAAATGGGCAGACATTTCATGTAATAATTTACTGTCTATGTTAGAGCTTAAATTTATCCTAAGGAGAGTGAGAAGCAGTTGAAGGGTTTAAGTCTAAGAAGTGACATAATTTGATGTGTTTTTATTCAGCTGCCTCATATGTGAAGAATAAGTTGAAATTGTTAAACCTGGATTCAGGAAGAATAGTAAGGATGCAGCTGATGATGCTGGTTAGAATAGAGTGGTGGCAGGTGAGAGCTGGAGAGAAGCTGACTGAATATATTTGAGGCAGAAAATACAGGACTTGATTGACAATCTGAAGTTAAAGTGAGAAAAAAAAAATCAAGGGTGACTTCATGTCCCAAATATATAGTGAGTTTAAGAACTTTGAATAAAATGCAATTATTTCTACTTTTTAGTATTATCTCTGTAAAGAAACTCCACCTGCCTCTCCCACCCTCATTTTTCCCCCTTTCTCCCTCTTTCTCTTCACTTCAGAAAACTCCTGAAAATAAGGCAATTTAGATATCCTAAAAATTTTCAATACCAAAAGTAAGAAGTACTGAATAAGATATAATTTTAAAGCACAATTGGGATTGCAGTAATTTAATTAAGGAAGAAAAGAATCATCACTCTTGCCTTTTTGTTCAAGATACTCCAACTTTATCCAGAAGGCCTTGCTTTCCCTGCGGGCCTGTCAAGCAGTGTCTATACCTTCTTTGCACAGCCCTGTTCCTCTGGGAGTGGACCTGATGGAGCTCTCTATGATACTTCTTTCTAGACTTTTAGAACTTTCTTTTCTCTAAGGACAATACATTCATCCCTGAATATCATGTTATTATATTATGTTACCAACTACTCCACAAGTTTTCTAGATCATCTCTTCTGGTTTCTCCATAATTTTATCTCTATCCTAATTATCTATCCATAAGTGATTTTAATACAAACCTTCCATTCTCCTTCAATAGTCTTGTCCTCCTCAGCTGCTAACTCCAATGTGAATCAATGATCTCGTAACTGTAACTTCCACATAGCTCAATTTCATGTGTCCTTCTGAGTATCAATAGCTGTACTGTGTAAATGTTAATTTCCTGAATGTGATGGTTATTTTGTGATCACATAGGGCAATGTTATATCTAAAATTGATGGAGCTTGATTTTGACAACCTACCTCCATCAGATGGGGAAAATGAGTTTTCTTTGTGCCATGTTTTAACATTTTTCTAAGTTTAATACCTCTTCAAAATTAAAAGAAAATATTCACAGATGAAGTCCCACCTACAAGGAATTCACAGCCTGTAATCACCAAAGATACAATGAAACAACTCACTGTAAATGAAGTGGAGATTGCTAGAAAGGAAACATGCAATTTGCCAACACACAATGAGGAAACATTTTGATTAGAGAAACCCTAGAAAACAGACTTTCAATCTAAGTCTAGATTCAATGCTCCAAACACATCCTATTTAATGAAAATTGATATTTGAATATTCACTGCAGCCTTAAAACTGCTATAAGGCAGGGCCCAGTATGACCTCTTGACCTTCCTGCATGTTAGTGAGTGATGTACTTCACAAACATCAAAACCCAAGAATTTTTTTTTAATCTCTTTAGAACATTTTTGCAAGTTCAGTTAACTGTCAAAAAGGACTGGGGAGGATACACCAGACAAAGATGCAAGACAGAGGAATACAAAGCATACCACTGTTAGAGCCCAGGGTCTCCCAAGTCATCCAAGACGCCAGGTACTGCAGGTAACTGTGGTGCCTTTCCTGGAGGGAGGCATTTAGGGAAAGCTTTTCAAGCAGTCTAGAAACTCCATGTCAGAAAAATGGCAAGGAAAACCTGCCCTATTTTGTCTCTAGGAAGTTGGCCAGGTCAGCTTTGTTTGGGTCCAGGAGAGTCGAGTCACTCGAGAGTCCGGGTGCTGCCCCAGCTTCTCGGCTGATCAGTCTCCACTCATCAGCACTCTCAGTCAGGCTCGTGGGCTCCAGGTCTGGCCAAAGAGGCAGAAAGGGTCATGAGATGGGAATGCTGGTAGGCCATGAGCATAGGTTGATGTATAACTTTTAAGTATTCAGATATATGCTTTGGAGCCCTCATTTGCTCTCCAGCAAATGAAGTGTCCGGCCGGGTGTGCTCTTCCTTTTGCATGCTATCACCTTTGCTGCCCAGCGACCCATGCTCCTTGTTCCTTCATGCCTCCAAGCTCACTCCCAACTGGGGACTCTGAACTGCCCACCTGCTGCCTGGGAAGCTCTTCCCTGAGTTCTTCCTTTGACCCCTCCACCCTCTCCCCAGCTTCCTCTATAAAAGAGCAAACCTGTCCCCCTTGCATCTCTTGCTGTTAATTCTGCTTCATTTTGTTCATAGCACTTAAACTCTCTGAAACTTAAAGCATTTTTTAATCAGCTCATTATTTCTCTCCACATTAGAGTGTACATGTTACAAGGGCAGGAATGTTATTCTTTTCATTTTTGGCTCCAACACAGCATAGTTGCCCAATATATGCCAGATAAATGGATGAATGAACTAGAAAAGTATGTGAAATAATGTGATTTTAAATTTTAAAGAAAAAATAAAAATTGCAAGCAAGTTGAATATACAAGCTTGTAATATCTAAAATGAATTAGAGTTAAAAGTCAAAAGTACTGGAAAGCTCATTATCACAGTTAATTTTTTTTAGAAGATGCAGATAAAGTACCAAATGGCTTCAGAGAAAATCTCATAAGCCACTTTCTAGTGAAAACAAAACAAAAACACAGACACACACAATCATGGCATTTTAAGAAAAAGAAACATTTTACAAAACTGCATTAACATTTCATGAATGTGTAAAAGGCTATGAATGATTCTTCTATTTAATTTTAACATTTGTAGTTGCTGCTGTTTAGTTGCTAAGTATGTAACTCTTTTGAGATCCCATGGGATATAACCTGCCAGGCTCCCCAGTCCATGGGATTTCTCAGGTGAGAATACTGGAGTGGGTTGCCATCTCCTTCTCCAGGGGGTTTCCTAGACCCAGGAACTGAACTCATGCTCCCTGCATTGGCCAGGGAGTTCTTTAACCATTGAAGTGAAGTGAAGATGCTCAGTCATGTCCACCTCTTTGCAATCCCATGGACTGTAGCCTACCAGGCTCCTCCATCCATGGGATTTTCCAGTCAAGAGTACTGGAGTGGGTTGCCATTTCCTTCTGCAGAGGATCTTTCTGACCCAGGGATCAAACCTGGGTCTCCCGCATTGTAGGCAGACGCTTTACCATCTGAGCCACCAGGGAAATCCCATTCCAAACTCATGAGTAGCTGAAGCAAAACATTAAATTTATCACTCTAACGGATTACATAGCTAGTTACATGGCCACTTGTAGAGATTTTAATTGATTTTTGTCAGATTTAGTCTCATTCAGTGCTGAACATTTTATTAAACTTGATGACTGAAAAATATATTTATATTTACTAAGTTTGAACAGTATCTAAGCCACAGAAAGAAATGACAATAAGCAAATAAGATAATAATAAAAAGTTTGATTTTTTTTCAAAAGGTAATAAGACTAACAATAATTCTGTGAGCAGGTGAATATTAAATTTAAAAATTGCATTTTCTATGTTAACATGTGAGCTATACCAAGAAATATTTTGATACTTAAGTAAGTACAAGATACACAGTAAATGCTCCTAAGTACCAATCATTTGACCTTGAACAAATCATTTAACATTTTGAAGTTTAGAATGTATTCAGGTAAAATAATCAGTAAGTTCAGTAAAAGTTCCTGGGCTTCCCAGGTGGCACTAGTGGTTAAGAATCTGCCTGCTAAGGCAGGAGATGCAAGAGACATGAGATTAATCTCATGGTCTGGAGCAACCTGGCATGCAGTGAAACTTATATAAGGAATTTCTGTGACTTTCTCAAACCAGACAAAGTGTAAAGCTGATGTATGTGTTTGTCAAAGTTAGTGGAGTGAACCAAAAAAGCGACTTTGCTTAAATACTATTTTCAGGGAGTAGAATCAGGAATAATATATTTATAATTTAATAAAATATAATTATATCTTATTTATTATTATATAATAATATAATTATAATATATTAATATTATATTATATTAGAATGATAATAATATATTATTTTCTTATGAACACCTGGGATCAAATGGAATTTCACTGTTTCTAACAGCCATGATTTTCAAATATTAATAACATAAGTTTCAGGAATGATTAGTTCTTCATGGAAAAAGACATTTATAATCAGTTTATCATGAAATTGTTTTTTAAGTGTATCAGCATGATGAATTAAGTGGTGGCATTTAAATTATATCTTAAATTTACTTCTAAAAATCACCAGATAATGATAAATGACTGTGGCAGCAAAGTTACAGAAAGGTTTCTATAAGACTCCCTGGTTATTTAAGTAAACACTAATCTTGGCAATATACTGCTGAGAAGGGACCTTGATGATGGAATGAAATTGCTAATCAACTGACTTTAAAATAGGGAGAGCAGCCTGAATTGTCCAGGTGAGCAAATCCAATCATTTGAACCCTAAAAGCAGGAAATTTTCTCAACTGTAAGCAGAGTGATGTGGCAAAAGACAGGCAGAGGAGAGATAAGTCAGAAGCCAAGAAAGACTCGACTCTCCTTTTCTGGCTTGATGATGGAAGAAGGGGTCCATGAACCAAGGAACGGGGGAAGCCTCTAGAAGATAAGAATGACCCCTGACAGCCAATAAGGAAACAGGGGCCTCAGTCCTAACACCACATGCAGTGGAGTTCTGCCAACAAATGAATGAGCTTGGAAGTAGATTCACCCCTACAGCCTCCAAAAGAAATGAAGCACATGCCAAACCTTGATTTTAGCCCTGTGAAACCCAAAGTATCATTCCCAAAATGTGAAAAAATGAATTTGTATCACTTTAAGCCACTGATTTTGTGGTCACCTATTTGACAGCAATAAGATACTAATTACAATGGAAGAAATCAAAATTGTCTAGTCAGTCATTCTGTAAAATGCAAGTATGTTTAGACCATATATTCTTAGAGCTGGAAAAAAAAAAATGACTTTTGGTGCTTGAGTTCAGTTCAGTCGCTCAATCGTGTTTGACTCTTTGTGACCCCGTGGATCGTACCACGCCAGGCCTCCCTGTCCATCACCAACTCCTGGAGTTCACTCAAACTCATGTCCATCGAGTCAGTGATGCCATCCAGCCATCTCATCATCTGTCATCCCCTACTCCTCCTGCCCCCAAACCCTCCCAGCATCAGAGTCTTTTCCAATGAATCAGCTCTTCACATGAGGTGGCCAAGGCCTTTAGCATCAGTCCTTCCAATGAACACTCAAGACTGATCTCCTTTAGGATGGACTAGTTGGATCTCCTTACAGTCCAAGGGACTCAAGAGTCTTCTCCAGCACCACAGTTCAAAAGCATCAATTCTTTGGTGCTCAGCCTTCTTCACAGTCCAACTCTCACATCCATACATGACCACTGGAAAAACCATAGCCTTGACTAGATGGACCTTTGTTGGCAAAGTAATGTCTGCTTTTTAATATGCTATCTAGGTTGGTTGCTTACAGGACCCAATTTCTTTTTTCAGACAGATTTTCTTTAAATAGCATGCACTAAGCTACTATATATGAAACTCTTGAAATAACTCTCTGGTCCCAAGATGAAGTTACTCCTGGTGGGGGGTGGGGCATGTCAGCAAACCAAATCTTAGATAACTTTCCTCTCTTTGTAAATGATCTACCTGACCAGAAATGCAGTCTGTCCAGTTGGTCAATTCCCCAACACTAAGGCAGCTCTGGGCTCTATACTAATTTCCCTGTATTGTCTCACCTCAAACAAGGTTGACTGACCCTAGCCAACCAGATGTTTTTTCCTCTTTATTATTCTTTATCCTATGAGTCAGACACGACTGAGCAACTGAACTGAACTGATACTATAAAAGCTTCCTGTCTTTTGTCCCATACTGCGGTTCTCAAATGGAAGAACTTCTTTAAGTATTGAAATTTCAATCACCTAAATTGTTTTCTTTAATTATTCTTAACTATATAAACACACACATGTGCGTGCATGCACACATACACACATTCCTGAGCACAATCTATGTGATATTAAAATTGATAAAGGATACAGGTATCAGAGAAACTGATGATACAATGAAGACAGTATGTCACAATGTCACCAATAGCCCTTGTTTTTACCCTATACTAATGAGCATGTTTTCAAACAATGGAAATTCGTTTCTATAATTTTCAGTGAGATGCCTGTCAACCAATGCACAACTTTTTAAAGTACTGTAGTTGGTGCTTTGTAATGCCTCTAGGCATCATTGTCTGACAAAAAACCCCTGCACTGGATTAGAGAATGCACTTTTTATATAAACATTAGAGTTGCCAGAGACTGGGCATACACTGATAATTGCTCTTTTCTCATCTGATATTTTGTTTTGTTAGGAGCCTGAGATTTTAATTTCTATAAGGTCAAATTGGTAGGTGGAAAACTGAATCATCCTACTAATCATCATGTTGCTGAAATGCCTTAATAATCAGTTTTGCTTCTTTAACCTTGAACAACTGAGTTTTCATTTCATTAATTTTCCCTATTACTAAAAATATTTATTCTAGCTATAATGGTAATTTAATTTACTAATTCAAATTCTTTGCATAACAGTTATTTCTACCCATATCCTAGCCTCTCTAATAAATGTAAATCCTTCTTGTGATCATTGAGATTTTGTGTCATCTTTTTATAGCCCCCAGCACAGAATATTTCACCAAGTTCACACTGAATACAAAACAGTTGTTTTGACTACATAGTGCAATATTTCCAGCAAACTTCCATGGATTTTCTCATTAATTAGTTTGACTGGTTGTACCTATTATATTTCTCTTTCCAAGAAACCTTAGAACTCTCTGAAATAAATGAGCTATGTTCTCTGTTTTATTGAGAAAGTTGATTAAAACAAGCAACAGCATTAAGCATGTGGACTGAGAATTTCTGTAAATGTAAAACCTGAAAAACATAATTTCAAGATTCTAGTGACTGGTTTAACTGCAGTCTCTAAAACTCTACTAAATATTTCCCTGCTAATTACCTATGAAACCGTCACCTACTTCCATTTGAAGCAACTAATCACCTAGTGCTTGCACTACAAATTACCATTCAGTTCAGTTCAGTTCAGTTCAGTCACTCAGTTGTGTCCGACTCTTTGCGACCCCATGAACTGCAGCACGCCAGGCCTCCCTGTCCATCACCAACTACCAGAGTTCACCCAAACTCACCTCCATTGAATCGATGATGCCATCCAACCATCTCATCCTCTGTTATCCCCGTCTCCTCCTGCCCTAAATCTTTCCCAGCATCAGGGTCTTTTCCAATGAGTCAGCTCTTCGCATCAGGTGGCCAAAGTATTGGAGTTTCAGCTTCAACATCAGTCCTTCCAATAAACACCCAGGACTGTTCTCCTTTAGGATGGACTGCTTGGATCTCCTTGCAGTCCAAGGGACTCTCAAGAGTCTTCTCCAACACCACAGTTCAAAAGCATCAATTTTTCAGTGCTCAGCTTTCTTTATAGTCCAACTCTCACATCCATACGTGACCACTGGAAAAACCATAGCCTTGACGAGACGGACCTTTGTTGACAAAGTAATGTCTCTGCTTTTNGCAGTCCAAGGGACTCTCAAGAGTCTTCTCCAACACCACAGTTCAAAAGCATCGATTCTTCGGCGCTCAGCCTTCTTCACAGTCCAACTCTCACATCCATACGTGACCACTAGAAAAACCATAGCCTTGACTAGATGGACCTTTGTTGACAAAGTAATGCCTCTGCTTTTTAATATGCTGTCTAGTTTGGTCATAACTTTTCTTCCAAGAAGTAAGCGTCTTCTAATTTCTTGGCTACAATCACTATCTGCAGTGATTTTGGAGCTCCCCAAAATAAAGTCACCCACTGTTTCCCCATCTATTTGCCATGAAGTGAGGGGACTGGATGCCATGATCTTAGTTTTCTGAATTATCATTACCAACTTCCATGGATCAACCATGCTAAAATGAATTGTTCCTCTGGCTTTTTCCAACTGATGCACCCTAGATAACAAAGTCTTTTTTTAAACTTGTTTTTAATCAGAGGATGATTGCTTTACAATTTTGTGTTGGTTGCTGCTGTACAACATGAATCAGCTGTAAGTACACATAGATTACTCTCCCTCTTGAGCTTCCCTTCCCCTTGACAACAAACTGATGCCAATAAATGAGTTTCACTGGAAGGGGGAGCATCATCTCCTCTCCCTCTTCCCTGCCCATGGCCTCTCTCCCCTTTAAAGTCACTTTCACTTAGGAGACTTGCTATAGCCAGCACCTGCATTGCATAACAACAAAGAGAAAAAAGTTCCTAAAAGCCAGACAGGTGTTCTAATCCCTGCTCCTCTGACTGACTAGCTGTATAATCATGCACCCTTTGCTTAACTGTTCTAAAAGGTGAGATTGCTTTACACATAGATTACTCTCCCTCTTGAGCTTCCCTTCCCCTTGACAACAAACTGATGCCAATAAATGAGTTTCACTGGAAGGGGGAGCATCATCTCCTCTCCCTCTTCCCTGCCCATGGCCTCTCTCCCCTTTAAAGTCACTTTCACTTAGGAGACTTGCTATAGCCAGCACCTGCATTGCATAACAACAAAGAGAAAAAAGTTCCTAAAAGCCAGACAGGTGTTCTAATCCCTGCTCCTCTGACTGACTAGCTGTATAATCATGCACCCTTTGCTTAACTGTTCTAAAAGGTGAGATTGCTCTTTGGCTGGTTCTGTTAAAGTAGCACATGAGCTAGAAGGAATGAAGTCGGCCAATGATTTAAATATAATAGACGCAGTTTTGATGTATCTTATCATCATATTGAGCCTCAAACGTTAATAAAGCTTAGAAAGAAAAATAAATAAATGAGAAATCTATTGGATGTTCCCAACCCTACTGCTGCAGGAGACACAAACAAGTTCATCTGTTGGTATATGTGGTTGGCTACTGCCACCATGGTGGAGAGGTTCTCCTATAGCGAAAGCTTGGTGGTTCTCCATGGTATTAAGTCCTACTCAGGCACTCATGTAGAAAAGGATACATGTCAAAAGCCCATTTCATGATGCATATGTTTCAAGTTCTTCTCTTATACCTAACTGCATTTTAGTTGTCATATGTAATGATAGTTTCCTATTGGAACTGCTCTCTCCAATGGTGGAAGGCTATTCACTCATTCATTCATTTATCCAACCATGAAAACCCTGGTGTGCAGAGCCTGATTGACTTCCCTTCTTGGAACTGCGTGCTATGTATAGTGTTATCAAAGATACAGCAATCAGCACTTATAAGAAAAAATGTATTATCAAACTACCACCTCAAGAGTGTCACTTGCTATCTGGCTCTAGAAAGAGTGAGTCATTAGCCACTTCAGTCGCTGACCTTCTACACTCTCTGAAAGAAGTTCAGGGCAGAGATCAGGAATGAGGCACTCTGTGATCTGGGAAACATGCCATTGGATATTTGCGGGATACATTTTTATGAACCCAATTTCTTGCATCTCATCATACTTAGAAAAGTACTAAAATCGTTAACTAAAGCATCTGTGCCCAGTAGTAACTGTCTACCAAGATGCGTTTGATGCTTGTACTGCTTCTCTGAAATCACGTATATGCTGACGGTATGCTGATCTTCACCTGGGCTCTTCAGAGCAATTCCTCAGAGCTGACTGGGAGGCTTTCTCCTGGGTTATAGTCCTAAGTCCCCAAATAAAACTGAAAATCACAGCTGTCACACTGGGCATTTTAATTTCAGTTGGCAAAAATCACCAATATATAATATGCAAGAGGATTTCCTATTGTGATATGTTAAAAATCACATAAAAGTGTCACTGTGTCAAATGAGGAGAAAATGTCCCTCTAAAGCAGCTAAGGGCCTCACTAAGGCCGGCACAAAAGAAATGTATCTGACATTAACCCTACCTCTGATAATGACACTTTTCGTATTCAGATATATCTACTTTTTAAAATAAGGTATCCTAATATTTTACTCTGAAATAATCAATAGACTTACAGTGAAGACTCTAATGTGGATTCTATAACAGAAGTTTTACCATTGGAATTTGCAACCTCTTGTCCTTTCATGCATAGGGAGATTATTAAAGTGGTATGTATTGATCAACTTTTGAAATTCCAAGTTTATACCTACAATATATGAATGTGTCTCTAGATAGTATTCCTCCATAGAAGTTGATCTATGTATGATTACCTTATTTGAAAAATAATTTTTAGGAAGTCTTTTGAGGTGATATTTTTCATATTATTTATGTATATAGAGAATTTACTGAAGCCTTGGATATTACTTAAAAATAGAGTTTATTCAAGTAAAAAATAATCTAGAGTTATACTTTTTATTTATTCATAAGTTATTTCTAAAATCCACCATCATTTTTGTTTAAATGCTCTGTGCTTCTGTAACATCTCACCAATATTAATTATTGTAGTTTCCAGTCTCATAACTACCTACAGGTTGATTTTGTTTAAGCCCCACCTAAAACCCTCAAGCCACATGCTGATAAGAATTTATTATGTTAATTTTATTTATTATGTTAATTTGTATGCTATTCTTTTCCTAGCTAGAGTATTAACTATACTACTAGAGGGTTACTAACATTATGAAAAGCTCCCTCTAAGATAACTTTGGTAATTATATCCATCAACTAGAAGGAACACTTGATTCATTATTGTTTAAGCTCAATTCAATCTCATTTAATATGAAAACTTAAAAGTTCAAAATAACCAGAATCAAATTCTGATGATCTCTTCAAAATAACACAGCAATACACTATTTGAAATTTCTGCATAGTACCTAAGCCTAAAATAACCTGTCTGTATTTTGGAAAGCATGTTTGAGAAGGTGCCAACAAAGCAAAGCTAACCCGATTCCTACAGGAGAGTTAAAAAATTTTAATTCACTGGTTAATAATTAAATAGAATATCTATCTTCCTGGTCTTGCTTATTTCTGTTGGAGACACACATTCTCTGATGGTGTTTCTCTTTCCCTGAGAGCTGCAACCACACACTGCTCACTTATCACCCAAAACTGAGCACTTCACAGTAAGGTGCCTCAGCAGCCTTTTTATATTCCACAATTCTGCAGCATTGAAGGGACCAGGAAAGGACACCAAACGGCAGTAGAGCTACTCAGATTATCTGCATATTCATTTCAGTAGCTCAGTTGTCTCCGACTCTTTGTGACCCCATGGAAGCAGCACGCCAGGTCTCCCTGTCCATCAACAACTGCTAGGGTTTACTCAGACTCAGGTCCATTGAGTCGGTGATGCCATCCAACCATCTGATCCTCTGTTGTCCCCTTCTCTTCTGCCTTCAATCTTTCCCAGCATCTGGGTCTTTTCCAATGAGTCAGTTCTTCGCATAAGGTGGCCAAAGTATTGGAGTTTCAGTTTAAGCATCAGTCCTTCCAATGACTATTCAGGACTGATTTCCTTTAGAATGGACTGGTTGGATCTCCTTGCTATCCAAGGGACTCTCAAGAGTCTTCTCCAATACCACGGTTCAAAAGCATAAATTTTTCAGTGCTCAGCTTTCTTTACAGTTCAGCTCTCACATTCAGGCATGACTGCTGGAAAAACCATAGCTCTGACCTGACGGACTTTTGTTGGCAAAGTAATGTCTCAGCTTTTTAATCTGGTCATAACTTTTCTTCCAAGGAGTAGGTGTCTTTTAATTTCATGGCTGCAATCAACCATCTGCAGTGATTTTAGAGCTCCCAAAATAAAGTCTGTCACTGTTTCCACTGTTTCCCCATCTATTTGCCATGAAGTGATAAAGCCTTTGACTGTGTGGATCACAATAAACTGTGGAAAATTCTGAGAGAGATGGGAATACCAGACCACCTAACCTGCCTCTTGAGAAATCTGTATGCAGGTCAGGAAGCAACAGTTAGAACTGGACATGGAACAACAGACTGGTTCCAAATAGGAAAAGGAGTATGTCAAGGCTGTATATTGTCACCCTGGGTATTTAACTTCTATGCAGAGTACATCATGAGAAACAC
>SJYX01013290.1:0-14695 GCA_006410675.1 Oreotragus oreotragus | reverse complement strand
CCATTTCTGTCCTTTATCGAGTCCATCTTTGCATGAAATGTTCCCTTGGTATCTCTAATTTTCTTGAAGTGATCTCTAGTTTTACCCATTCTATTGTTTCCCTCTGTTTCTTTGCACTGATCATTGAGGTCAAAGAAATGACCTATCTCTTCTTGCTATTCTTTGGAACTCTGCATTCAAATGGATATATCTTTCCTTTTTCCTTTGCTTTTCCCTTCTTTTTTTTTTTTCAAAGCTATTTGTAAGGCCTTCTCAGATAGCCATTTTGCTTTTTTGCATTTCTTTCTCTTGGCATGGTCTTGATCCCTATCTCCTTTACAATGTCACAAACCTCCATCTTTAGTTAATCAGGCACTCTATCAGAAGTAGTCCCTTAAATCTATTTCCCACTTCCCACTGTATAATCATGAGGGATTTGATTTAGGTGATATCTGAATGGTCTAGTGTTTTTCCCACTTTCTTCAATTTAAGTCTAAATTTGGCAATAAGGAGTTCAAGATCTGAGCCACAGTCAGTTCCTGGTCTCGTTATTGCTGACTGTATAGAGCTTCTCTATTTTGGCTGCAAAGAATATAATCCATCTGATTTCGGTGTTGAACATCTGGTGATGTCCATGTTTAGTGTCCTGTTGTTTTCTTGGAAGGAGAGTGTTTGCTATGATCAGTGTGTTCTGTCAAAACTCTATGAACCTTTGCCCTGCTTCATTCTGTACTCCAAGGACAAATTTGCCTGTTATTCCAAGTATCTCTTGACTTCCTACTTTTTTATTCCAGTCCCCTATAATGAAAAGGATATTTTTTGGGGGGTGTTAGTTCTAAAAGGTCTTGTAGGTCTTTATAGAACCATTTAACTTCAGCTTTTTCAGCATTACTGATTGGGGCATAGACTTGAATTACCATGATATTGAATATTTTGCCTTGGAAACGAACAGAGACAATTCTTCATTTTTGAGATTTTATCCAAGTACTACATTTCAGACTCTTGTTGACTATGATGGCTACTTCATTTCTTCTAAGGGATTCTTGCCCACAGTAGTAGATATGATGGCCANATTGGGGCATAGACTTGAATTACCATGATATTGAATATTTTGCCTTGGAAACGAACAGAGACAATTCTTCATTTTTGAGATTTTATCCAAGTACTACATTTCAGACTCTTGTTGACTATGATGGCTACTTCATTTCTTCTAAGGGATTCTTGCCCACAGTAGTAGATATGATGGCCATCTGACTAAATTCACACATTTCAGTCCATTTTAGTTTGCTGATTCCTAAAATGTTGACAATCACTCTTGCCATCTCCTGTTTGACCACTTCCAATTTGCCTTGATTCATGGACCTAACATTCTAGGTTCCTATGCAATATTGCTCTTTACAACACTGGACCTTGCTTCCATCACCCATCACATCCACAACTGGGTGTTGTTTTTGCTTTAATTCCATCTCTTCATTCTTTTTGGAGTTATTTCTCCAATGATCTCCAGTAGCATGTTGGGCGCCTACTGACCTGGGGAGTTCATCTTTCAGTGTCCTCTCCTTTTGCCTTTTCATACTGTTCATGGGGTTCTCAAGGCAAGAATACTGGAGCAGTTTGCTATTCCCTTCTCCAGTGACCACATTCTGTCAGACCCCTCCACCATGACCCATCTGTCTTGGTTGCCGTACATGGCATGGCTCATAGTTTCATTGAGTTAGACAAGGCTGTGGTCCATTTGATTAGATTGGTTAGTTTTCTGTGATGTGGTTTCTATCTGTCAGGCTTCTGATGCCCTCTCTCAGTGCTGACCATCTTACTGGGGTTTCTCTGACGTGGGACTTGGGGTATTTCCTCCTGACCCCCACTCCTCACCTTGGACATAGGTATCCCCTCACGGCCCCCACTCCTAACCTCGGATGTGGGGCATCTTCTCTCAGAGGCTCACAGTTCCAGCGCCATGCAGCCGCCACACCACATATATAGCATAAAGGAGAAGATAGTATGATCATCTCAACTGATGCAGAAAATTCATTTAATAACATTATGTGTGGTAGTCTGAATGTACATATCTTTAATCCCTGGAAACCATGAATCTGATGCCTTAAATTGTAAAGGGGACTTTAAATTAATAAAGATTTTGATATGGTTATATTATCATCCTGGATTATTATGACTGGGCCATGTAATCACAAGAGTTCTTACAAACATGGCAGGAAGGTCAGTATCAGAGAAATGGATGTGACAACAAAAATAGAAGTTGGGGTCTTCCCCAGTGGTCCAGAGGCTAAGACTCTGTGCTCCCAATGCCAGGGACCTGAGTTCAGTTCCTAGTCAGGGAACTAGGTCCCACAAATCACAAAGAATTCATATGCTGCAACTAAAGAGTCCACATGCCACAACTAAAAAGCTTCCCCTAAAAGATCCTGCATGCTGAAACAACAACAAAAAGATCCCACAAGCCTCAAAGAAGACTGAAGATCATGAGATTACACATACTGCAACAAAGATGTGTTGCAGCCAAATAAATAAATCAGCAGAAGCTGGCATGATGCAAAGCAATGATCAAAGGAGTGTGAAACCTCTAGAACCTGAGAAAGGCAAGGAAGCATATTCTCTCAAAGAGCCTTAAAAAGCAGTGCAGCCCTGCTGACTCATTTTGGGACTTCTGACCTCTAGCACTATAAGATAATACATCTGTCTCTTTAGTTTTTCTTCGCTTTCTGCCATAAGGGTAGTGTCATCTGCATATCTGAGGTTATTGATATTTCTCCCAGCAATCTTTGTCATCAGGCAAATGCAAATTAAAAATAAGATAACACTTTATATCAATACTTATCAAAATGGCTAAAAATTAAAAGGCTAACAATGCCAAGTACTACAAACATGCAGAGTGATAGCAAGTCTCAAACACTGCTGGTGGCAGTGTGATCATTAGAATCACTTGGGAAACTATTTGGTTTCATTCATTAATTCTATAATTTCCTTATTTGATATACAGCCAATAAAAATCTATGTTGAAGAATGCCCATAACAATATTTATTAATATTTGGAGCACAATATAAATGGTATTAATAATAGAATGATTTGATCAATTCTGGTATATTAATACAATTGAATACTATACAGCAATGAAAATGAACAATTAAAGTCACGTGCAACAATATGAATCTCACACACACCATTTTGAGCAAAAGAAACCAAGTAAAAAGAGGTATACAATTTGATTCCTAATATGTCAAGTTCAAAAACAGGAAAAATTGATCTGTGGTGGTAGAAGAAAAAATATTGATTACTTTTGGAGAAGAGTATGGGAACAGTGATTGCTAGGATGTACAAATTTGGGTGGGGAGGGGCTCCTTGGGACCCAATAATGTTCTAGTTTCTAAAATAAACAGTGTTTGAATGAGCTTTTTTACTTTATGAAAATTAAACTGCACAATTTATATACTTTTTACATGTATTTAAAGTTCAACTAATGAGTGAATGTTGTTTAATACACAGGAATAACAAATATCAAAATCATAACAGTGGTTATTTCAAATGAAAAAGGTGATAATTGAGATTTGGCAAGGGTTGGTGGCGGGGGTGAGAAGAGTTCAACTATGTTGTAAATAATTTTAAAAGAATATATAATGCAAATACAGGAGAGAATTAAGATGAAATTAAGTAGAGAGCACAAGCTGGAATCAAGATTGCCAGGAGAAATATCAATAACCTCAGATATGCAGATGACACCACCCTTATGGCAGAAAGTGAAGAGGAACTAAAAAGCCTCTTGATGAAAGTGAAAGACGAGAGTGAAAAAGTTGGCTTAAAGCTCAACATTCAGAAAACTGAGATCATGGCATCTAGTCCCATCACTTCATGGCAAATAGGTGGGGAAACAGTGGAAACAGTATCAGAATTTATTTGGGGGGCTCCAAAATCACTGCAGATGGTGATTGCAGCCATGAAATTAAAAGACGCTTACTCCTTGGAAGGAAAGTTATGACCAACCTAGATAGCATATTCAAAACAGAGACATTACTTTGCCAACAAAGGTCCATCTAGTCAAGGCTATGGTTTTTCCAGTAGTCACGTATGGATGTGAGAGTTCGAATGTGAAGAAAGCTGAGTGTCCAAGAGTTGATGCTTCTGAACTGTGGTGTTGGAGAAGACTCCTGAGAGTCCCCTGAACTGCAAGGAAATCCAACCAGCCCATCCTAAAGGAGATCAGTCCTGGGTATTCATTGGAAGGACTGATTTTGAAGCTGAAACTCCAATACTTTGGCCACCTCATGTGAAGAGTTGACTCACTGGAAAAGACTCTGATGCTGGGAGGGATTGGGGGCAGGAGGAGAAGGGGACGACAGAGGATGAGATGGCTGGATGGCATCACCAACTCGATGGACATGAGTTTGGGCAAACTCTGGGAAATGGTGATGGACAGGGAGGCCTGGTGTGCTGCAATTCATAGGGTTGCAAAGAGTCGGACATGACTGAGCAACTGAACTGAATTGAACTGAACTGAAGCAGAGGGTTTGTTACATAGCATTTGTTTGTTGTATTACTAATCTGTATTCATTACTGTAAATTCAAAATATTTCCTATATAAACAAAATCCAGTGAGGTTTTCCCAAGTAGTATGTTTGTCAAAGCAAGAGACACTTGCAGGGTCACATCATCATGATCTCCAAAGTCCTCTCAGAGACTGGAATTGTAGCAAATGAACTGTGGCTGAAGGCTGTGTTCATTATGTTTCATAATACACTTTTTAAGCCTTGAGAGAAAATTCTCCCTGGCCTGAGTACTGGGAATATTTGAGTTTTCCTTCCTTTGAAGGAAATATTAATAATAGACATTCTGAATTATCATCTAATTGGTCTATATTTACTTTTGCAATATTAATTGGAAACCTCAAAACTAAATTTGTGGTCCGTTTCTTATAGAATGAGTTTTTAGTAATAACTAAATTCTGTTTAATTTTATATTTTTAAACATTAATTACTGTTTGCCCTATCTTTTTCTATATTTTAAAGCTTCCCTGGTGGCTCAGATGGTAAAGAACCTGCCTACACTGTGGGAGACCTAGGTTTGATGGCTGGGTTGGGAAGATCCCCTGGAGAAGAGAATGGCAATCCACTCCAGTCTTCTTGCCTGGAGAATCCTATGGACTCTTTTGAATTTTAAATTTTAATCTTGAATCACTTCTTAAAGCCCTTTTGGAATATGGAAATTTACAAATTATTAAATGCATGCTTATATCTGATCCAATAATTTTTCAAATGTCCTTTTCATCATTTATCTTCTGTGTCTGTATCCATGAAGAGATTAGCAGAAGAGAATAATTAGTTGAAGAACAGGTGGCAATGAGCTCCTTTTCCAGTCACAAATAATACACTATTCTGTAGCTTAACATATTATTCTGTTCTCTGCATGGAAATGTGAGGTCACTTTTCAGAGAAGAAACATCTTTCTGAACTTTTCATGGGACCCACAAACCCTTCCACGTGGAGAAAATTTATATATAGTTTATATGGAAGGCAAAAAATATATATTTTTTAATCAGAAGAATTAATTTTCTGATTTTTTCTAAATATCTTTCATTGATATCATATTTATAATTATATTACATTTGTATTATTTTACTTTGTTAGATTACTTCATTTTATTGATTTCTTACAATTAAGTTATAATCAGTGGACGTCTCCTGTCTCCACTATATCCCTTTCATCTGTACACACATACACAATCTTTCAAATAATCATGGATATTCTGTAAGCTACTTCTTATTGTATTTTCCATTTGAGTCTCATTAAAATTTCCAAAGTCTATCCTTGAGTTCAATCTTTCTCAAAGATGAATGCAGACTAAACTTATTGGGTTTTGCCGATCCATCTCTCAGGAAGCTAATTTAAATTTCTCCCCACTAGGTAATATGGTTAAGTCACTACCCTATGTCAATATTTGCTTTAAGCTCTTTTCCACTTGATGGAGTTCATGAGATGTGTAAAACATTTCCTAGGCTGGGTTATGTATGTATACAAAAATAGAAATGAAACGAGTGCAAACTTTTCCAAAAGGCCTTTCTGAAATGAATGATCATTTTATTATTTTCTCCAACAAAATTAACTCAGTCACTTGAAAGAAATACAACACTCATATTTAATGCAAAGTATGGAGATGAGAGAATGAAATATATCTGTATTTATAATTCATCATAACATTTTATATTCAATTTTCACTTTGCCAAAACGCATCCATCATAGTATTTTTGAAAAATAGGGGAATTCTTACTACTTCATGAATATAAGTCTTGAAAGGGAAGAATTCCCTCTGGTTGCAGTTTTATTTCAGTACAAGTTATATCATCAATTCTATGATGCAGGTGAATACTCCAAAGAAAAAGTTTATATGCTGTAACATCCTGTTACTATTTAAAATATAAGAGAAGCAACTTCCTAGACTTAGAAAATATAGCTACAATAGCAACCTCCCACCTCTGAGCCCATCAACTTTAGGTCCTGATTATAAGATGACAGGAGTTGGCCAGTGAAATGATAACATTTCTGAGAGTTCATTTTATTCCTGAGTCACTTTTGCATGAAATGATAGCATCTCATTTGGGGCCTGGCCTCAATGTATCTCTCTGTAAATTACTTACCATATATCAGTCTTGATTCAATAGATGATAATATATAGGTGCTTTTTATTGGAAAGAGTTTGAAGCATTTTTACAATGGAAAAAAAAATGTTCCCCAGCAGGAAAACTTAAAATAATTAAGAGTTATGGGACTATAAGAAACTGACTACCTCATCTCCTGAAGAATCCCTTCCCATATCTTCTTTTCTTTTCTAGAAGTCCCTAACCTTCTAATTCTTCTGCTAAAAAAGACTAAAGTTGTAAAAAACTATTTCAGCTCAAACTTCTTTGATTCAATTCACGTAATTAATTTAACAGTAGCTCAAGTTTCCTTTTTTCTTAAATCACTCTTTTCCCTAATTACCTGATTTTCTAATAGGAACTGAAATCTTCCATTTCAGTCCTCTCAGAGTCTAATTTAATCTACATCATAATATTGGGAGACTAGAAAACTAGATTGCATATTAAGCTTATTCTATTCTATTTCAAAGCTTCTTGAATTTGGTTCCTGTTGGATATTAGATTTCTTTAGTAGCTAAGAAACCATGGAGATGATAGTACAGAATGCTTTGATATAAATCAAGAAGAATTTGTGTCTCCATCCTTAACCATTATAAAGCACTTCTCTCTGAAATAAAACTGTCTTTCTGGAGCATAATCCTGAGTTTTTTAAAAATTTAATTGCTGTGTTTAGTTTAGATGTTGTTTAACGTGTTCAAAATAAAAAGTGGGTTTGAACTTTAAGAAACTGTGGCATAAACACAGGTACACACATTTGTACACACACACACACACACATGCACACATGTAAATCCAAACATAGATTCAACAAAGAGCCATTTAGTACAAATAAGCTCTTAATAAGGTATAAATACACATTCATTTTGGAAATAAAAAACAATAGTGTGGTTCCCAGACAAAAATCTTCACTATTGGAAAAAGATCGTCATGTAAAAGTCACATTGCTACCCAAAGTACTTAGCTTGCCTATTTTCCTTTTTTTTCCTCTTGCCAGGAAGGGGGAAAGAAAGCAAGTAGAGACAAAATAAGAAAGAAATAAGGCTGAAGAACACAAAATTGTGGAGAAATAAAGACAGGATCCCCAAAACTGGAAAATGAGACAAGATGTTAAGGCAAATATGAGCTACTCAATATTCCATTCTAGAAAGCTCAACTCACAATAAATTGCCTGGAGCTATGAATAAAATGTGTGACTCTAAAGAAGATAAAGTTAAAACTTTTCATTTCATACATGAAAAGCAAGGCTGAATTTACTAAAAAGGCACCAATGACAGAAAAATCTTTCACAGATCCAATCAGTCTATTAGAAGAAAAAAACTGGGAATCAGAGGCATTCAGTGACATGCACAAGTTTATGTATCTTGCTAATGAAGGGCCCAGGACTAGAACTCACATCACCGGCACCCTCAATACCTAAAAGGTTGTGCTGTCTTTGAAATTTTCATTAATTTGCACTCATCCCACATTTATGTGCTCAGCATTTCCTATGTGCCAGGAACTATATTCAGTCCTAATGACACAAAATATGAAAGTATTATACAGAAAGATACAGTCTATGTACTCATGGGGCTTATAGTTTTGGAAGGAAAGTCACATCAAATTATTATTTACAAAATGAATTAGAGCTGAAATGAATACTATAAAGAAATGAAGGGTAATACAAAAATTCTGGAAGCATTGGCTATTTATTTAGGGCTTCTAGCTCTACCGTTCTGCTGAAATTTCTCTCATGAAAGTCATTAAGACACACTTCTTTCCTCATTTTACCTGAACGCTCTTCAGTTTTTTATATTCCTAACAGTTTCTTTCTTCTTTAAGCTCCCTACTCCCTTGATGGGGCTTTTTGGTGGTGGTGGTGTGTTGTGTGTGTGTGTGTGTGTGTGTGTGTGTGTGTGTGTGTGGTGTTTCATCCACCAACAAAGTAATACAAGGCGTTTGAGGACTCAGGCCAAGTTAGAGAATTATTGCAGGACAGGCTTGTGGCTGCAAACCTTGGACAACACAGAAGCTAAAACAGCTCTGGGGGCTCAGGCTCCAATGGAGCCAAATGGTTGGTAGTAAAAGTTACTGACAGCGACTGAAGGAGTCATTAAGAATGAAGGCATGGGAAGCATAAACCACTTGGAGGACATGAGTACAGGCCAGGTGGACGCAGTGGAAATTTTCCCAAAGAGCTTCATTTTTCTAGAAATGCCTAAAAATGCATACAATTTTTCTTATAGTACAAGAAGTCCCCAAGTGAATGTAAACAGCCAATTAATTAAGGAATATAAGTTGCATCACACAGACTGCTATTAGATATGAAGTGAAGTGAAAGTCACTCTGTCATGTCCAACTCTTTGCAACCCCATGTACTATACAGTTCATGGAATTCTCCAGGCCAGGATACTGGAGCGGGTAGCCTCTGTCTTCTCCACGAGATATTCCCAAGCCAGGAATTGAACCCAGGTCTCCCACATTGCAGGTGGATTCTTTACCAGCTGAGCTACAAGGGAAGCCCATTAGACATGAAAACAGGATAATCTGATACCAAAACTATTAAACATATATATTTCCATTTTCCCCTAAATCAGATTGCCCTGAAGCCCTTCTGCTCCAAAAAAGAAGGGCAAATAATACCTCATAAAAGAGTAGGAAGTGATGTAATGGAAATCCCTCTGGCTACAGAAGGAGAAAGAGATGGAAAGGAAGGATAACAAGTCTAAGGGAAACATCTTCTTCAGAGTTGAAACAACCTACCAGATGAGAAGAGCAGAAATACCAGACAGGTTATGTGTGTGTGTTTGCTTGTAGGGTGGATAGGAATGAAGTAAGACAAGAAAAATATGTTAGAATCTTCAGAGAAATGGAGGGAGAACGTGAGAATATTCAAGTAGAAGTTTTATTTGCCCAGCACATCCAACAAGGCTCAGGGATGGCAAAATGGCATTGAAGGAGGGAAGTGAGGGATGGGCTACAGGATGTTCTACTGGCTTTGCATGCCTACAAGTGGTACATTAGAGATTCAGAGATTTCTGAGTGTCTCTCCTTATCCAGAAAGTTAAGGTGAAAACTTGCAGGTCTTCCAGGAAGCTTTCTGTAATGAAAACTTAAGCGCCCCCAGCATGGTAGCCATGGGTGGACATCATTCATTAGGAATGAAGTGAATGGAAGTGACAGAATGAGAAGATCTGCATGCAAACATAGGTAGAGGTGGGTAAATACAGAATGAACATGTGACTGAACAATTCCATTCCTAGGTATAGACTCAAAAGAAAGAAAAACAAGTCTTCAAATAGGAACATAGACTTGCTTATTCATAGCAGCTCTGTTCGCAATAGCCAAAATAGAAATAACCCAAATTTTCATTACGAGATGAACGGATAAACAAAAAGCAACATATCCATAAAATGGACTATTATTCAGCCTTTAACAAGGAATGAAGTTTTGATAATGTAAAAGATATGGATGAACTTTGAAAACATTAGGTTAAATAGAAAGGAAAGAAAGAAAGTGAAGTTGCTCAGTTGTGTCCAACTCTTTGCAACCCCATGGACTGTAGCCTACCAGGCTTCTCTGTCCATGGAATTTTCCAGGCAAGAGTACTGGAGTGGGTTGCCACTTCATTCTCCAGGGGATCTTCCCAACCCAGGGATTGAACCTGGATCCCCCACATTGCAGGCAAATGCTTTACTGTCTGAGCCACCACAAAAGGTCACATGTTATATGTTTCCATTCATACAATATATACAGAATAAACAAATTCAGTGACAGAAAGTACATTGCTGGTTGTCGGGAGCCGGGGGTAGGACAGAATGGGGAGTGACTGCTTATTAATTGCATGGATTCCATTGGGAGTGACAAAAAATTTCAGGAACTAAAGTGGCTTCACAGTCTTATAAATAGGCTGAGTGATACTTGTATAATGGCTAAAATGATAAATTTTATGATATATATATTTTACAATAATAATGATATTGTATTGGCCAAAAAGTTCATTCAAATTTTTCCAGAAGATGTACAGGAAAACCACAAATGAAATTTCTGGCCAACCTAATAAAATAACAATAGAAGTAGGGCCTTGTCAGCAGGAAGTAACGTCTAACTGCCCAGTGGAATATTCAACAAGCATTAAGCATGCTGAAGAATATGAATTTCACTGAGATTATGACTTTAATAAGTGAACTCTTCATTTCTGGACAGTAGAGGTAAATACCCAAGGGTTGTTAGTTGAGTCCCAGAAAAAAACTATGAGGACCCCAGGTCCCAACTATCTCACCATCAGGATAGAAAAGTAGCCCCTGAAACCAGAAGCTAACTTAGGGAGGGAAAGGAAAGAGATTGGGTAGGAACTGAGCTTCGAGTTGCCTTAATAATTTCTGAAATGATAATATTCTAACCAAAAGAAATTATTTGAAACTGGAAGGGCTGTAATTTGCAAGTTTTAAGTTTTTTTTTTTTTTCCTGCTGACATGGGCATCAGCTGACATGGGCATCTCAGCATAAGATGAGAATAATTTCAGAAAATTAAAAGAATAGTTTTTTTTGTTTTGCTGCATTTGAGAACAATATGTATATTTCAGGTTTTAATAAGCTGGAAATCAGAAGCAACCAATGTATAGATATAATACAGCTGTGTTTATAACCCATCTTTTATTTGAATGACATTATGATTTGCGATGAGAGAGATGGAAAGTGCAAAATCGGTGATGGTGCTTGTGGTGAGAGATGCTGCTGCTCTTGGGCAGAAGACTATGTGATGTCAACACTCTGTGATGCTGAGGCTCCAACAAAAACTTACATGATGATAAAAATCACTATTGTAAATACCCTACAGGATGAAGACTAGTGTTGTAGAGAGTCTGAAACTCTTAAGCATGTATTCTCCATTTTCCTACTGAAACAGCAGTTCTCAGAAGGAATTTCTTGATAAAGTGAAATTTCCAGTAGCTCAGATATCATGCCCCAGCACAGAGGCTTTTTCAGAGTTCTCGACATATGTTAATTAGTTACTATTTTTTAAAACTGGGGTATTTTATTATATATGTGTGTGTGCAGATTTTGTTTCTCTTAAAATGTTTGTAGAGGTTGTTATTGGGCTGAGTCACCCCGTAGCAACAATCAGAACCAAGTCCCTAGCTGTGCTTACTGCCCCAACAAAGCGAGTAAATGTGACTCACTTTACATTTACCTGTGAACAATGGCGGTCATACTCCTTTCTGTAGCCATGCGTGTTATTCTATCCAATGAAGATGAGTATGCTGCTGAATCATGTCGTTTGGCTTAAGAGGTAAAAATCTCAGAAATTTTTCATCTCTAGATGACAAACCACCAGCGCCCTAGCTCTCTAAAGGACTGAAGTCATAGCAAGTATGCAATCACCCTCAAAGTAGAATAGTTTACTAGCCAAGAAAGCATTATGCATGTTAGACTGTAAAGTGTAAAATGGCCTGCATATATAAGGTACTGTTATAGTATGGTCATGAATAAGTATCTTGGCATTTAGCCAATGTAGCTAGAAGTCTGTGTGATGATGAGGGTATCTTTGGTGCAGTAAATATAGCCCATGAGATCCTAGCTTAGCTAAAAATGAACTAGGAAAACTCTACAAGCCTGAAGACATTTATGTAAGAAAAAGTAGCATTTGAAATCTCTACGTTTGTATTAGAAAGCATGCAAGCTTCCTAGCACATAGATAAGTTAAAGCATTCATTGTGAAAAAAAGATTTTTAATTTTAGTACATGAATCTGTATTTTTCAATAGATGTAGATACTTTTAGGAACATGATGTCTTTAGTCTTTCTGGCAAATTTGCTGATATTTCAGTTTAACTCTTATTTTCACACGAGGTAAAAATAAAACAGAGAGATGACATTACTAGTTGAAGGTCACACAGTGACTCAATGTAGAGAAAAAATGAACTGTGTCTCTTGATTCCCCTATCAGTTTTATATTGTGACTTAAATTTTCTCAGGTCCCAAGACTCAGTTAAATAAGCTTTTCATTTTTTTGTTTAATAGAAATTGATTAAATAGTGGTTTAACATTGTCATTGAACTTTTATTATTTTAATTGCATAGCTATCAATAGTTATGTAGAGATTCATCAAAAATTGTTCTTGATGTGATGTAAGAATTGATTTTCTTTCAGACAACTGATCAGTCAGAATTTTGAATGTGGAATTCTTTTAGAACTGTTCTTTGATTTCTTAATAGGATTATGGCTAATCTCTTGATGAATGGTAATGATTTCCTTTATTCTTAGTTTTATGTTTTTTAATAGTTCATTTTGTTACACTCTCTGATTACTTGTTTTCTTTGGCTCTGTCAATAAGTACAAATATTGAATAGCCTAACGATCTCTCTTACTGGCCTGCTCTTGCCCTGAAAAGAATTAGAAATAAAAAGAGAAGATAAAAACCATTTGCTATGTGGTATAAAATAAGCTCACCATGGGAGATAAAGAAAGACAATTTGCAAGATTTACTTGGGAAAAAAAATCTACTTTTCAGGACATTTTTGTCCAGGGATAGGTAGGCAATCATTTGCGATCTCTGTGTCCTGTATGTTATTTACAAATTCCTGATAAGAAACAAAAATGGTACAGTGGGAAACACTGTGACTGAGACAACAATAAAAACTGAAATTTGGAGCTGTGGCTTGCCTTTGTTTCAGCTGAGACACAGCTGAGGTTTTTCTGCTAAGTGTAGTGGAAAATAAGGGAAAGGAATTATTGCCAAAAAAGTAAATACAATGATGGCTGAATATATATATTAGATTTTTTCCCAAGGAGCTTTTGTGTGAGAGCCTGTCTGATAATGCACTTCAGTACATTAACATCTTGGAATTTTAAAGGGTCTGTCTATCAGTGTGCTTTCTGAATGGGTTTTCAATTGCACAAATGGTCTCTATCACATGAAAAGCAATACTGTTTTTTGAAAGGCAATGTACTTATTGTGCTACTCACATGGGACGATCAGTGCCTATTGGCTACCAACAATTACCTTTGAAATGAAAAATATTGTTTGTATCAAAGAACTGTTTGAGTCTAAAGAAAAAGCTTTGCAGCCTGCCAATCATCCCTATATCCTGAGGATTATATTGTTGAGAGTTTTATACAATTTACATGCAGAACCTGAAAATGACTCCAGTGAGTTATATAACCCCAATGGGTGTTTTCACTCTGGTCAGGTTACATTTCCTGACACTGCTGACATCAGATTATTTTTGTGGCAGTAGGAACTAATGCTCTTCTATTTTTAGATATCTGAAGTCTGTTTGGCAATTGTTATCATCTGTGATTACTTGGAATGCCTCTTACCTCCTGATTTCAGAAAATCACCTTTATCAGTTCATCTGGGGATTAAGGAAAACAGTTATAAACATCTCCTTGGATTACTGGTTTGAAAAAGCAGCAAATAGAATAGGGTATCACCTAGATTACCAGAATAATTTACCAAAGTTACTAAATTTCCAGTAGCCAAACAAGCTCAGGAATCTTTGTAAATCAGTATCTTAGGGTTATTTTTTAACTTTTTTTTTTTTTTAAGAAAAAATTTATCATTACTTTTCATCATGGAGCAGAGCCAGGCTGTCATTTCAAAATTCACTCCTTGCTCCAAAAATGCCTTTATAATGTTTTTATAATGTATGGATGCCATGGCAGGAAACGTCTCTGGAGACATAAGACGTGCCAATGTCATTAAAAAATCCATATGTCTGCCTAATGCATGAGAGCAAGTTATTGTAAAGCTTGATATAAACAGATATGTTATTTGATAAATATATAATAGGATATTTAGTGAAGGTTTAAGTGTTACCAGACACTCATGGAGTCTCCCTAGGCCTATTTACAAAGGAATTCTAGCCTTGGCCTTGTCTGAAATTAATTGTGATTATTAACAGAAAGAGACTCTTTATTTTAATTTAAAACACACACTTTATATTTCAAATGCTAAAAAGCAAAAAGAGGTAACAGGGAAAAGAATTAAGGAGATGTAGAGAGTATCATCCCTTGATACTTGGAGCTTCCCTTGTGGCTCAGCTGGTAAAGAATCTGCCCGCAATGCGGGAGACCTGGGTTCAATCCCTGGGT
>SJYX01013289.1:67731-108640 GCA_006410675.1 Oreotragus oreotragus | reverse complement strand
CCAGCTTGTGCTTCATCCAGCCCAGCGTTTCTCATGATGTACTCTGCATAGAAGTTAAATAAGCAGGGTGACAATATACAGCCTTGACGTACCCCTTTTCCTATTTGGAACCAGGCTGTTGTTCCATGTCCAGTTCTAACTGTTGCTTCCTGACCTGCATACAGATTTATCAAGAGGTATCAGGTAGCGTGTTACTTATTGAAATGAGGCTGTTAACTTACATATGAAAACTCTACATATGCTCTATGTGGTGTATAGTGTTCATATAAGTTAAGTAGATAACTCCTGGCCTTGAGGGTTAAAATAATTTCTGTGTTAACACTGTATTGCACATTGATTTCATCTTGACCACCTAGGATACCTCTCTCTTTGTATTGATAACATCCAGATTTTTTTCATAGGTAATTAACACCACCACCTCCTTACTCCATCTCTCCTCCCAACTCCTCCACCTTCAGAGGGCTAAAAATCAAATTCATCCGTCCAGTCCTAAGCAAATGGGTGAAAACATGCGGCCAGTTCTAGGCCAGTTAAACTCTTTATCCTAGGACCTTCTATCTCAGAGAGATACAAAGATGTCAGAATTCATTCTGTCGTGACCACAGAATAGTTCCTGTTTCTGAGATTCTATCCTTCTGAAGCCTGGCGTTTCAGGCTTATCTTTGATTCTCATAACTTTAATGTCCTTTCACTAAATTCCCTTGCATGCTAAGTCACTTCAGTTGTGTCAGATTCTTTGCAACCCCATGGACTATAGCCCACCAGGCTCCTCTGCCCATGGGATTCTCTGGGCAAGAATCCTGGAGTGGGTTGCCATTTCCTGCCCCAGGGGATCTTCCCAACCCAGGGATCGAATCTGTGTCTCCTGTGGCTCCTGCATTGCAGGTAGACTCTTTACCACTGAGCCACCAGGGAAGCCAAACCTATGTTAATTAACCTATGTTAATTAAAGTTGGTTTCTAGTGCTGATAATTGTTTAACCCCAGCTGATATCTTTGGACATGACAACACAAATAGCTAGAGAAGAGCAGGAGCTACGGATAGTTAGGTTCTTTGTCTCAAAGTCCAAAACCTGAGTCATTGTAGGAAGAAGTGACAATTCTAACTGCCTGAATGAACCATTTAGCTCTTTGTTACATTAACAAGCTTGATATCAGGAGAACTGTTATACAATAAAGATTATTCCCTTCTCTCACTCATCTTCTCCCTTCTCATTTGAAGGCCGCTTCCTAAGGAGTGGCACTGGGCCTCTTAGGGCTGTGAAGCACTGTCATCCTTTTCTTCATTTTGATCTGTTAAAGTGCCGTCTCACCGGCCCTCTGCTGAGTGCTGTTGACCTTGTTCTCTGATTGCTTTTAGTGATTCCCTTCAATGACTGATGAGATGACTGGACAGTAATGAAAACAGAGCTGATTCACTTTATCTCAGCAGGATTAAAGCCTGGAAACAAATCTAATTTTCTTTTATGGGGAGGGGAAATAGGAACAAAGATTTTGATCAGCGTCTTAAAGTAACATGAAAGGAAGAATGGTGGACTTCACATGGTAAAAGGAAACTTTGTAGAGGAAAGGGGACATGCCTGTTAGATTCCTAATGGAAGGAGTGGCGGTGGTCTAGTTTCCTTTTCAACAGTAAATGCCATTCACATGCTAGGCATGGTGTGTCTACTAGCTCACAAACCCTCCAGATAAATTTGTGATCTAATTTGGGAGAAAAAAGACGTGGGAGGCATAAAACAATGGTGGAAAAATCGAAGAGATTAGAATGGAGCTTTTGTCAGCATAATTTGATCTTTCCCTCTCCATGATCTCTGTAAAATTGGGAAAATTAGCTTGTAGGAAATTGAGATATGTGTGAAGTTCTCAAGTTATCCTAGTCTTTCCCACCCCCCTCCCAGTGGTGATGAATATGAAGGGCTAAGTATTTAAAACTACATCGTAGCATAGAATGTTAGATACATGTACATATTTTTAAAATTAAAATTCTGATCCTTTAATACTTAGAGGCAAGTTACAGGTACCCATGACTGTGTTAGGCCTTGTCATAGAAAGATGGACCATTACAAGAACACTCCTCATTTCAAATTTTGCAGCAGTGAATAGGTAGTTCAATCTATAGACAGAGAAAAGGGCAGCAGAATAGGCCAGTGCAATATCATTGCATTATTGTAATCACAGTTTACATGTCAGTGACTTAGTCTCTAGGCCTGTTTTATAACTGAAGTAAGTTCATATGTATCAGTCAGGTGCAAGGCCACTGTCTGTCTCTACAATACCTCAGTGGAAACTGGAAAATGCTACCCTTTCATGCAGTAGAATGCAGCCCCCTGGCAAGTGGAACACAGGCTGGATTTCAGCTCTCCTGGTTTCTTTTGCTAGGTTCTTTTATACAAAGTTACAGCCTATATAGCTATATATAACAGGCCTGATTTGAATTCTTGGTTGTGTGCAACAGAGATTAACTTTAAATATCTTAAGCCAAAGGGGAATTTACTGGGCAGGATACCAGGGGCAGCAGGAATCTGAAAAAGTGACAAGAGTTAGGGCTTCTCTGGCATCAGGAGTTAAGGCTTCAGCTCAGTAGCTTCCTGGTCCTTGGGTCCCGAGCGCTGCAATGGATTTGACCTTGGCCTGTGCACTCTTCTTTTGTATCACTCGCTCGGGGATTTACAACCCCAGGAGTGGTGTGTGATTGCCTGGACCCTGGGTATACCAGGGAGCTGGTGGAGGAAGGAGCAAGCTCCCCACTTCTGAAATGGAAATTGGCAATGAGAGGTGGCACTTAGTGACCTCCCACGATACTACATACCATTCAAACTATCTCCAAGGGGAGGCCTGGAGGCTATTAGGAAGGTGTGTTATATATGGAGAGAGCTGGGTGCTAGATAACTACAAAATAATAAATATCTGGCGTAGGGCTTAGGTAATGGTATCTGCTTTTCTTTGTTACCTAATAAAGTATTATCTAGACCAAGCAGTTACAAAACTACTATAAGGACAGCCACATAAAAAGTGTGCTAAATAAAGGCACATAGGTAGCTAGTTTTCCTGACCCAGTGTTGTGGTGCGTGTCCTTTTCTCTATGTATAGAAGTGATGGCAGAAATGGATGACCCAGAAGAGAATAATCTCAGGAGAAAATGTGTAATGAAGTACTTGAGAAGTAATCTTGTGAATTCATGATTCCTCTTGGGTCTTTGTTGTCTGCCTCAGAGGCCAGAAGACAATTATCTTCAAGAAAGATCCTGAATGTCTATTATCTCCTCTCTTATAGATAGAAATGCTTTTTTTTTCCCCTACCTTTCTTTCTGTTTTTCCCTTCCTTTCTCCATCCCTCCCTCCCTCCCTCCTTACTTTCTCCTTTTCTTCATGTTCTTTCTTTTTTCTTCCCTTTTTACCTTTTCTTTCCTCTTTCTGCCATACCCATGAATAGCAAAGAAGTGCTTCTTATAATNCTTCCTTTCTCCATCCCTTCCTCCCTCCCTCCTTACTTTCTCCTTTTCTTCATGTTCTTTCTTTTTTCTTCCCTTTTTACCTTTTCTTTCCTCTTTCTGCCATACCCATGAATAGCAAAGAAGTGCTTCTTATAATCAACAAAGTGATCTGCTGGGAGTGGGGTGAGATGCTGTGTCCCTAGGCTTCTGTAAGATTCAGAGCCTTCTATGTGACCCTTCTCTGCTCCTTCCTGCTGTAAAGGACGGCTGCTGCTTTTAGACGAGGTTACCAGAATGGGAGAGAGACTGACAGTGATTCTGTTTTTCAGGTGTTACCTGTGACTCTCTGCTGATTTTTCTTTTAAACTGTGAATTTTTAATGCCCTTGAGTTTCTTCTGTGTACAAAACCTTTTTGTAGTCAAGTCTCTGTACAAATTCCTGGCCTGGCACATAATCCAGTGGTTTTGTCTTTCTTCCAATAATACCACTGTCCATATTATGAAACAACAAAATTCCTGCTACTTTGTATATACTTCTTTTGATGGGTTGATGTTCATTTATTTAAAAAGAATAAAACACTGTCCTAAGACCTAGTGGTGTTCTAAGCCCTAGTTTACTTTACTGTTTTAGTGAAAAGTAAAATTTATATATTCTTATAGATTCCTTGCATATTTTACAGTCTAGTGGTGGAGACCAGGAAAAAACAAGTAGACAACTGTGTAAATATGTAATTCCAAATTATGAGGGAAATAATTTTAAAGAAAAACAGGGCTCAATAATAAAAATTGTAACAGTTATTGTTGTTCAATTGCTAAGTCATGTCCAACTCTTTGTAACACCACAGACTGCAGCACACCAGGTTCCTCTGTCCTCCACTATCTCCTGGAACTTGCTGAAATTCACATCCATTTCATAAGTGATGCTGGGACCTGCTTATGAAACTATGAGTTTGAGGAAGGTAAATCATGATCTGAAAATTGACAAGGAACATTTATACAGGTGGATGGGGAGGTAGGAGTCAAGGGTGGGGGAAGTAAGGTTGGTGTGGGGCTGGGACGTAAGTGGTATATATTATTCAAGACAGGCCAGGCTTAAGCTGTAGTGACAAGTAGCCCCCAAATCATCACAGCTGAAAACTTAAGAGTTTATCTCTTGCTTACATAAAGTATGTTGTGTGAGACAGCTGTATTCTTGGTGAGTCAGGTCCATCACATGGAATCCCATCTCTACACACAACTGCCACATTCTCCACTGAAAGGGGGTAGGTTATATGGTACTTTTCTCCACTGTTAACAGACCATTGACCGGGTCTGAGTTCACAGCCTTACCTAAGCACACAGAGCTGGAATGCTCAGGAGGGAGTAGAGAGCTGTATATTGTTGGGCATGAATCACTTCCATCTCAGAGTCTGTGGGAGTGAGACAGGAGTTAGAACATTCTAGGCAGAGAGGGCAGCCTGGGGAAAAGTTCTGAGGTAAGATTTTGGTCAGTATACTGCAGTATTGTTGGGTTGTAAGAGATCATGCCACTTCCTATAGTTATGTGCAAGATGCACAATTGAGGTGTGACACCATCTACTCTTTCAGTTACCAGAGTTAATGCAAAACTATGTCTTTCATATAAAAATATGGCTTCAAAATCTTAGCGTCCTAGATGGGTAAGAGATAACTACTAATGATTATTAATATTATACTGTTAGTGATAAATGTGTGCTCAGTTGTGTCCGACTCTTTGCAACTCCATGGGATGCAGTCTTACAGGCTCCTCTGTCCATGGGATTCTCCAGGCAAGAATACTGGATTGGGTTGCCATTTCCTCCTCCAGGGGATCTTNGATTATTAATATTATACTGTTAGTGATAAATGTGTGCTCAGTTGTGTCCGACTCTTTGCAACTCCATGGGATGCAGTCTTACAGGCTCCTCTGTCCATGGGATTCTCCAGGCAAGAATACTGGATTGGGTTGCCATTTCCTCCTCCAGGGGATCTTCCCGACCCAGAGATTGAACATGGGCCTCCTGCATTGGCAGATGGATTCCGAACCAGTGAGCCACCTCATCTGTAGAATGGGAATAATAGTACTTAGAATAAACTGAGAACATGCATATGCTATGTTTATAAATATATAAACATATACACTTATATATAAGTATATATAAATATATTTATACTGTCCAACTTGTGTTTTCTGTATCGTATTCTCCACCAAGCTATCAAAATGAACCTAATAAAACCTAGGTCAAATTAAAAAAATATATATGGAGAGAGTACAGCATTATCTTTTAGAATTTGAAATAGCTCAACTGGAATTCCATCACCTCCACTAGCTTTGTTCATATTGATGCTTCCTGAGGCCCACTTGCCTTCACACTCCAGGATGTCTGGTTCCAGGTGAGTGAGCACAGCATCGCGGTTATTTGGGTCATGAAGATCTTTTTTGTACAGTTCTTCTATGTATTCTTGCCACATCTTATGTTCTTTATTATGCCCATCTTTGTATGAAATGTTTCTTTGGCATTCCTGATTTTTTTGAAGAGATCTCTGCTGCTGCTGCTGCTGCTAAGTTGCTTCAGTCGTGTTCGATTCTGTGCGACCCCATAGACGGCCTCCTACCAGGCTCCTCTGTCCCTGGGATTTTCCAGGCAAGAACTCTAGAGTGGGTTGCCATGTCCTTCTCCAATGCATGAAAGTGAAAAGTGAAAGTGAAGTCGGTCAGTCATGTCTGACTCTTAGCAACCCCATCGACTGCAGCCTACCAGGCTCCTCCGTCCATGGGATTTTCCAGGCAAGAGTACTGGAGTTGGTCTAGTGGTTTTCCCCACTTTCTTCAATTTAAGTCTGATTTTGGCAATAAGGAGTTCATGATCTGAGCCACAGTTAGCTCCTGGTCTTGTTAGGTAATCTGAGGCAGCAATAGATAACTAATATATTAGAGAAAGCCAGGGCACAGCCAAAAATAAAATTAAAACAAAGCATAACAAAACAGATACTCCTATGCTACTGGGTCCAAGTATTATCTAGAATGGCAAAAGAAAAGCATATTGGCATATTGACTTGTCTTAAATTTTTTTTTTTTTTTAATGACAGTCCTAGTCTATTCAGGCTGCTGTAACCGAAGACCACAGACTTGATTTAAATATTAGGCATTTCTTTCTCACAGTTCTCGAGATGGGGAAGTCTAAGATTAAGATGACAACAGTTTGAGTTCTTGGTAAGGACCCTCTTCCTGGTTTGCAGATGGTTGCCTTCTTGCTGTTATCCTCACATGACAGAGAAAACAAATTTCAGTCTCTCTTCTTCTTCTTATAAGGGCACTAATTCCATCAAGGGAGGGTTCCATCTCCAGATCTGACTTAAACCACTTATTTCACAAAGGCTCCACTGGTGGGTGGGGCAGAGTGGGGGGGGTTAGTGCTTTAACATATGAACTTTGGGGAGACACACTCAGTCCATAACAACTAATTTTTTTTTTTTTTTAATGACAGTCCTAGTCTATTCAGGCTGCTGTAACCGAAGACCACAGACTTGATTTAAATATTAGGCATTTCTTTCTCACAGTTCTCGAGATGGGGAAGTCTAAGATTAAGATGACAACAGTTTGAGTTCTTGGTAAGGACCCTCTTCCTGGTTTGCAGATGGTTGCCTTCTTGCTGTTATCCTCACATGACAGAGAAAACAAATTTCAGTCTCTCTTCTTCTTCTTATAAGGGCACTAATTCCATCAAGGGAGGGTTCCATCTCCAGATCTGACTTAAACCACTTATTTCACAAAGGCTCCACTGGTGGGTGGGGCAGAGTGGGGGGGGTTAGTGCTTTAACATATGAACTTTGGGGAGACACACTCAGTCCATAACAACCAGTGGGCATTTCCCATAGTTATTGAATTTCAAAGTGAGATTTACATGTAAGTATGATATTTCTGTGTACACATATGAAATTTGATACTTACTATAATATAATAGGTAAACATAAGTTAAGCAGTAATGTTGCTCTATATTAACTGCCAACTTCCATGGGCAGGGCAGCTGTGAGATCCACGGTATGCTCAAATAACCATTTATTTCCTGGTTCAGTTCAAGCATTTCTTGTTGTCCGGAACTGCATTATTTATGATCCTTTCTATGCCTTGAGCCATCTGTGTGGGAAAAGCTGCTACTTGTGTCAGAGATTTTCATGCTAAGTGAACACACTTTTCTTTTTCTTACTCGAATTAACCAGACTTCAGAATTTAACTCTGGTTACCTATAGCTTTAGCTTTCCTTGTGCTTTTGGACAATTGCAATAACATATATTAAGCTAACCTTGAGCTACAAATACTCTGCGACTTGCCAAGTAATTATGTCAGTGAATAGTAACTCCTTAGGTGGCCAGATTTTATTTGTTAACTCTAATTTAGGGTTTCACATGATAGTACCCCTTTGAAAAGCTAGAATTTTCTCTAGCTAGATTGAAACATTTTATGCATGGACATTATAAAATATTTAATAAGCTTCTTTAAAGTAAAATTTTAAGGCCAACCTCATAAATTTAGAATGATCCTTACTTTTGCCTTTCTGTATCCAGATGGGAGAGAATAATTAATCTTCTTAATCTTGACTTAAAGAGCTGTCAGATCAACTGAGGATGTTAGCTCACTGTTACTGTATCAGTAGTTGTTGGAGAGTTTGGCTAAGCTGCTCTATAATATTGCTGCCCTGGCATCCATTCTGTGTGACCCAGCAGCCTGCAGGGACCTTGAACTAACACCAGCCCCTCCTGTGAATGTATGCCATAGATAACAACCCTGAGGGTCACAAGTGAATGCAAGTTACTGATATGATCCCCCTCCTGGTGGCCCTTGTGATAAATAGTCCCCCTCATCCTCTCAGGGGCTTCAGTGTGTATGTCTTAGATAAGACCCTTGCTAAGCTTACCAAAACCCTGCTCTTCCTAGTTCAAATTGCCCAGGAATTCCAAAGCACTCTACCCGCTGACCCTACTAAAAGCATGTGCCCCAAGCCCTGCTTCTCTCTGCCTACACCCTGCCTCGCCCTTCCTGTGTGGGCCCTCAAAACATGTTGCATACTTCCTTCAGGACTTGTGAGTAATAAACTTCTCTATTTCCATTTCCTTAATGGTCTTTGGTTGCACAGCAGCTATCCATCCAACACCCCAGAACTCTAATAACAAAATCACAGCAAGTAGCTCTACTAATATTAGACAAAACAGACCTATATAAGAATGTTGGTAGATATAAAGAGGAAAGTTTTATAAAAGAGGAGTCAATCCATCAGAAATACATAACAATTATTAAGATATAGAAAACAGGCCCACAAACACATGAAATACAACCCTCAGAATTGAGGAGACAATAGTTGGAGACTTTAATACCCCACTTTCAGTAACAGAAAGAACACTACTAGGCAGAAGGTCAGCAAAGAATTAAAAGACTTGAACAACATTATACACCATCTTGACCTAATAGACATCTGTGGAGCACTCTGTCCAATCACAGAAAAATGCAAATTCTTTTCAAGGGCTAGAACATTCTCTGGGATAGATCATATACTAGGCCATAAACCAAGTGTCAATAAATTAGAAAGAAGTGAAATTACACAAGTATGCTTTTTGATCCCAATGGAGTGAAACTAAATTAATAACAAAAAAATTTTGGGAAATTAAAAAATATATGGAAAAGAACAACAAACTTCTACATAAACAACAAAGAGATATCAAAAGGAAAAATCAGTAAATAGTTTGACATGAATGACATGAGGGACATAATATAACAAACATAACAAAAGTTATGGGATGCAGTTAAAGAAGTGTTGAGAGGAACTCAGAGGTTCAAAGCCTACATTAAAAAAAGAAGAAACATTGAAAATCAATAACTTAGTCTTCTACTTTAAAATACTTTAGGGAAAGAAGAAAAGCAAAAAAAAAAAAATTTGAAAGCATGCAAAAAGAAGAAAATAATGAAAAACAGAATTTTAAAAAATAGAGAAAACCAACAAAACTAAAAGTTGGTTCTTTGAAAACATCAACAAAATTGACAAACTTTTAGCTAAACTGACCAAGAAAAAAGAGAAAAAGCTCACATTACTAAAATTAGGAATGAAAGAAGAGACATTAATATTGACCTTGCAGATATTAAAAGGATTATAAAGGAATACTATGACCACTTGTAGGCCAACAAATTAGAAAATCCAGATGAACTAGATATAGTCCTAGAAAGACACAAACTACCAAAACTGACTCAAGAATAAATAGAATATCTGAATAAATCTGTAAGAGACAATCCACAATGAAAAACCCAGCTCTAGATGACTTCACTGCACCCAACACCTAAAGAGGAAGACAACAGAAATTCTTCATGAATACTTCAAAGAATAAAAAAGGAGGGAACATTTCCCACCTCATTCTATGAAGCTAGTATTAGCCTGATAACAAAATAAAATTAAGACATCACAAGAAAACTACAGATCAGTATCTTTTGTGAATATAGATATGATTTTCAACAAAATGCTAGCAAACTGGATCTACCAACACACACACACACATATCCCCAAACCCTTAAATACCATACCTATAACAGAGATGAAGAAATCTGACTCCATATTGGTTCTGCCTCTTTAATCTTTGTGTTCTATTGCTTTTGCTACAAAGTTAATCACTAAAGGGATTTTGCTGATAGCTTCAGTTCAGTTCAGTCGCTCAGTCGTGTCTGACTCTTTGTGACCCCATGAATCGCAGCACGCAAGGCCTCCCTATTCATCACCATCTCCCGGAGTTCACTCAGACTCACGTCCATCGAGTCTGTGATGCCATCCAGCCATCTCATCCTCTGTCGTCCCCTTCTCCTCCTGCCCCCAATCCCTCCCAGCATCAGAGTCTTTTCCAATGAGTCAACTCTTCTTTAAGCTGATAGCTTAAAGTATACATAATGGCCCATCTTCAGGGATTGAACCTCCCATGCCTGAAGGTCAAGCTAAAATTCCTTTGTTTAAGCTCACAGTAAACATGCTAACCAGACTCAACTGTGAATGACTATAGGAAGTTCAGTTCAATCACTCACTCTTTGTGACCCCATGGACTGCAGCACGCCAGGTTTCCCTGTCCATCACCAACTCTCCGAGCTTGGTCAAACTCATGTCCGTTGAGTTGGTGATGCCATCCAACCATCTCATCCTCTGTTGTCTCCTTCTCCTCCGGCCCTCAATCTTTCCCAGCATCAGGGTTTTTCAAATGAGTCAGCTCTTTGCATCAGGTGGCCAAAGTATTGGAGCTTCAGCTGCAGCATCAGTCCTTCTAATGAATATTCAGGACTGATTTCCTCTAGAATTGACTGGTTGAATCTCCTTGCAGTCCAAAGGACTCTCAAGAGTCTTCTCCAACAACACAGTTCAAAAGCATCAATTCTTTGGTGCTCAGCTTTCTTTATAGTTCAACTCTCACATACTGGAAAAACCATAGCCTTGACTAGACGGACCTTTGTTGGCAAAGTAATGTCTCTGCTTCTTAATATGCTATCTAGGTCGGTCATAGTTTTTCTTCCAAGGAGCAAGCATCTTTTAATTTCATGGCTGCAGTCACCATCTGCAGTGATTTTGGAGCCCACCAAAATAAAGTCTGTCACTGTTTCCACTGTTTCCCCATCTATATGCTATGAAGAAATGAGACTGGATGCCATGATCTTAGTTTTTTGAAAGTTGAGTTTTAAGCCAGTTTTTTCACTCTCCTCTTTCACTTTCATCAAGAGGCTCTTCAGTTCCTCTATATGTTCTGCCATAAGGGTGGTGTCACTGGAAAACTGACCTTTTCCAGTCCTGTGGCCACTGCTGAGTTTTCCAAATTTGCTGGCGTGTTAAGTGCAGCACTTTCACAGCATCATTTTTAGGATTTGAAATAGTGCAAATGGAATTCCATCACGTGCACTAGCTTTATTTGTAGTGCTGCTTCCTAAGGCTCACTTGACTTAGCATTCCAGGATGTCTGGCTCTAGGTGAGTGATCACACCATTGTGGTTATCTAAGTTATGACAATTTTTTGTATAGTTCTGTGTATTTTTGCCACCTCTTCTTAATATCTTCTGCTTCTGTTAGGTCCATAGCATTTCTGTCCTTTCTTGAGCCCATCTTTGCATGAAATGTTCCATTGGTATCTCTAATTTTCTTGAAGAGATCTCTAGTCTTTCCCATTCTATTCTTTTCCTCTATTTCTTTGCATTGATTGCTGAGGAAGTCTTTCTTAACTCTCCTTGCTATTCTTTGGAACTCTGGATTTATATAGGTATATAGGTATATCTTTCCTTTTCTACTTTGCCTTTAGCTGCAAGAAAGAAGTTAACACATTTCCTCTGGATTCCAGCTGGACCCAGGAAATATTTACAACTTATTTGTATTGCCCTTTTTTTTTTTTCTTTTAAGTTTACTTCCTTACCTCCCAGTCTTTGTTCTATAAGAGAAATTAGCATCCAAACCTGGGCAAGCTAGTTCTTAGGGGCAGTAGTTCACCATCTTCTTGGTCTGCTGGCTTTCCAAATAAGTCAATATTTCTTGCTTCAGTAACGCATCTTGAAGTTTACTAGCCTGTCATGTGGCAAGCAGTATGAGCTTGGACTCAATGGGATTGATATAAAAAAATTAATATTCAAAAATCAATTAATAAACCATATCAATAGAATAAGGACAAAAACTACATGATCATCACAATAAATGCAGAAAAAGCATGTGATAAAATTCAACATTCCTTCAAGATAAAAATATACAACAACCTAGAACAGAAGGAAACTTCCTCAACCTATAAAAGGCATCTTTAAAAAACCCACACTCACATCATACATGTCACATTCATCATACAATAAAAGGCTAAATGCTTATCCCCTAACTGTAGGAACAAGACAAGGATGTCTTCTCCTGCTGCTTCTGTTCCACATTGTATTGGAGAGTCTACTAGGGAAATTATGTGTGTGTGTGTGTATGTTTTAGTCACAGTCGCCTCTGACTCTTTGGGACCCAATGAACTGTGGCCCATCAGGTTCCTCTGTTCATGGAGTTTTCCAGGCAAGAGTACTGGAGTGGGTAGCCATTTCCTTCTTCACCCAGGAATCAAACCAAGGTCTCCTGCATTGCAGGTAAATTCTTTACTGTCTGAACCACAGGGAAACAAAGTAAGAAAATTAAATAGAAGGCATCCAGATTGGAAAAAAAGAAGTAAAACTCTCTCTATTTGTTGATCACATAATCTCATATATAAAAAATCCTAAGGAATCCATTAAAAATTATCTAATAATCCTTTATTAGAACTAATAAACACATTCAGCAAAGTTTCAGGATACAAATGAATACCAAATTCTATTGTAATTCTATACAGCAGCAATGAACAAAACAAAGAAAACAATTTCACTCACATTAGCATCAAAAAGAATACTTAAGAATAAATTTAATAAAAGAAGTGCAAAACTTAGAACTTGAAAACTATAAAATATTGCTGAAAAAATTTAAGAAGACCTAAATAAATGATACTACTTCCCATGTTCATGGGCTGGAAAGCTTAATACTTTTGAGGGCCGTATTCCCTAATTTGTTCTACAGACTGCAAAACCCCAGCATGCTTTTTAATAGAAATTGACATGCTGATTAAAAAATTTATATGGACAGTCAGGGATCCCAGAATAGTCAAAAAAATCTTGGAAAAGAACATAGTTGAAAGACACTTCCTAGTTTCAAAACTAAAGTAACGAAGACAGTGTGCTATTGGCATTGAGAGACACACAGATCAATGGAATAGAACTGAAAATTCAGGGGAAAATTAAACCTCCTCGGACATCTGTGGTCAATTTTTGACAAGGGTGTCAAGACCACTCAATGGTAAAATCATAGTCTTTTCAACAAATGATATTGGGACAACCAGTTATTCACATGCTATGGAACGAAGCTGGACCCCCATCCCACACCATATATAAAAAGTAACTCAAAATGGGTCAAAGCACAAATGTATGAGCTAATACTATAAAACTCTTATATGAAAACATAGGTTACCCTGGATTAGGCAATAGTTTCTTAGATATTGCACCGCAAGCATTTCCATTTCAAGGTGTGAACCTATGAGAACATTATGTCCCAACAAGAATTTGTATATGAATGTTGACAATAGCATTACTCATTATAGCCAAAGAGTAGAGCAAATAAAATGTCCATCAATTAATGAATTGATAAACAGATGTATTCATAAAATGGAATGTGACTCAGCAATCAACAGAAATAAAGTACTGATACATACTACAACATGGACGATCTTTGAATACATTATGCTAAATAAAAGTAGTCACAAAGAATGACATATTAAAATATTCTATTCATATGATGTGAAATATCTAGAGTACACAAAACCAGAGGCAGAAAGTAGCTTGGTGGTTGCTTAAACCTGGGGAAACTGGTGGTTGAGTAGAAACGGGGAGTAACTGCTAAAGAATATGGGTTTCTGTTTAGGTGATGAATATGTTCTAAATTTGATTTGGTTGCACAACTCTATGAACATACTAAAAACTGTTGAATTGCACTCTTTTAAGTAGGTGTCCTGTACGGTATATGAGTTATATAACAATAATGATGTTACAAAAAAAAAAAAAAAAGAAATTCTACAGACTCCAGGAAAAAAAAGATGATGACATATATCCAAGCTGTGCTAACAGATTTGAGATCAATTTAGGAGTTAGCATGCACAGGACTTGATGACTTAGTTGATTAGTTAGGAGGGTTAATCTGATTTTAGTGACTCAAATTTGGTAATATTTCCTTGGCTCCTCCCCCTAAATCTAATGAAATAGGACAATGAAAAACTAGTTGGCAGAGATAGTTATTCAGTTATATTGTGACAATAAAGTTATACCAGTTGCTAAAATACTGAAATACTTCCATGATGGTTGGTGAATAACTGCTACCTGGAGCCACCTACTTCCTCCCTCCACACCTCAGCTCCTGTGAAATATGAGCTCATTAGTGTATGATTTTTAAAGAGTAGTTCATATGCATAGAAAGTTCTGAAATTATACAAAGAAAATGTTAACAGCAACTGCTTAAGAGATGCAGAATCTGGCAGGAGATCTAAACAGAATCTAGAATTTCTTTTCACTTTCCAACCTTTTGTACTTTGCATTTTTTAGTCAAAAGGTTGCATTTCTTTTGTAATATAAATGTAATATTAAAATAAAATTGTCATAATAAATTTTCATGAATGATTTAGTGTAAAAAGAATATTCATGAACATAATTTATTTTATCATTTTATCAACTCCATGAGGTATAAATGGCAGGTATTGCTCCATATTACATTTAAGAATATATTTATGTCCTTTTTACCAATGCAGCCCATACATTACAGTAAAAGCATGGCATATCTATAATTATAATTTTCCTCATTAATTCATTTATTCAACAAATATTTATTGGACATTTATTATGTGCCAGGTTCTAATGTGGCCTGGCATTAAACCTTGTAGACTACAGTAATGAACAAAACAGAAGTTTCACATCTTATTGGATGAGAAAAGAAACTAGAGAATAAACACAGATGCAAATCAGTTTAATACTACATAGAGAATTAGCATGGACAAATATGATGGATAATGTGATTCACAGGCTGATCAGTTAGAAATCTATTATTGAGGCAAGAGATGATAGAAACTTGAACCAGGCTGTGGAGATGTAGAGAAGGCAGAGTTCATCAGACTTGTGAAATATGTGGATATGTGAAAAGAGAGAACAATAATAAAGAATTAAAATGTAAATTTTTGTCTTGCACAACCAGGTGGACCTTGGGGCTCTTAAATGAAATGTAAAACTAGGAGAATCTAGAATTTTACTTTTTGAAACTGTTATATTTAAGCTACATATTAGATATCCAAAAGATGTCCAGCAAACAACTGAATACTGTTGAAAAAGAAATGTCTCAAAATGGAGTTATTTGTCCCCCATGACAGCAAACCAGACTTAAAGAGGCAATCTCATGATAAAAACCTTGCCAGTTCTTTTCCCCTCAAAAAGACCTGAAAAATAATACTTTCTTTACTTTTGCTAATAACTCCCTCCTCTCACCCTTCTTCCTACGAAAGCCTTCCATTTTGTACAACCTGAAGGAGAGCTCTTCTAGCTGCTGGATGGGACGCTGTCTGATTCTAGAATCACCTAACAAAGACAGGTGGATCTTTAAACTTATTTGGTTGAATTTTTTAACAATATACATGTCTGAAGCTCGAAGAAAGGTGAGAGCTGCAACGACAGGCATATTGATGGCTTTTAAAGCCAGAATTAAGGTTATCTGGAAGAGTGTGTGGATATAAAAGAGAGGGGGCCAGTACAGCATCCCAGAGCAAGCCAATGTCTAGAAGTCAAGTACAGAAGGACCGCCAAGAAGTTTCAGAAGGAGCACCTATGAGAAAAGGAGGGGGTAAGAAAAAAAAGCAAATGAGGCACCACATTGCACCTTTCAAGAAAAGTATGTGACAGAATGTTGCTGGCAGTCAAGTAAATTACCAGTGTCCTACGAAGGGCCTTGCACTGAAGGAGGTGGGGAAATTAGCCAAATGAATTGAGTTTAGGAGAATGTGAGGCCAGGAGATGTAACGGCAATTATTCAATTATTGTCCTTTGACTGATTAATACTTTTTAAAGACAGCGCTTATTTTGATTTGCATTTGTATTTACAAGTGCTTGGGAAAACAATCTTAAGTATTTGTTACAAACCTATGTATCTTGTCCCATTTTGAATTTCTGATCTAGTTATTTCTGTAACTAATGATTTCCAAAAAACTGAGGGACAACATACATCCTAAAGTGCATACAAGTGGATGAAAGAGGTACAGGTCGATGGTTTTTAACATATGCGTAAATCCGTGTAACTACTTTTCAGACCAAGAGATACAATATAAAGGGAACCCATGAAGTCTCCCTTATGCCCCTCCAGGCTCTCTAATCCTCCAGAAGTAAACCGATATTCTTTCTGACTCATATAAACATCCATTAGCTTACGAAAATTTTCAAATGAAACAAAAGAAAACTCTGACAAGCATTTAATTGGCAACTGCTTCAGTGTAAACTTACCAACTGTATTCAGTAAGTATAAATGTCAAACATTTGGCCCCAAAATCCTGATGCAAATTTTTAAGCCTTTCCTCTCCAAAGTCCCGCCCCATTTTGTTCACCGCGCCCTCGGTTCATTCTTCTTGCAAAACGGCTCTGGGGCAAAGCAGAAAGAAGCAAGAGAAGCGTCTCTGTCATGCGCACTAGAGGTGCCCCCTTTTTCTTTCCTCAACCAATCCACTAGGACCCAGCTTCGTCATGCGCATTGCGCGTCCTCAAGGCGCGCGCGCGAGCTCTGCCGCGCTCATGCGCACAAACTGATCAGCGGGCGCGGGCGGAAGTAAGGAGCTGTTGCGCGGAGGTGGGGGCCGCCTCGCTCCTTGTGGGTGGGCGAAACGGCCGACATGGCGCCCTCCGGGAGACTCCGGATCCCGGTGGCAGTGCTGCTACTGTTGCTTTGGGGAGCTCCCTGGGCCCACGGGAGGCGGAGCGACGTGCGCATCATCACGGACGAGAACTGGAGAGAGTTGCTGGAAGGAGAGTGGATGATAGAATTGTGAGTGCAGGGCTGTGGGCCCCTCGGTGGGCTGGGGTCCTAGATCGAAGTTTGGACCCCCCAGTATCATCTTCACTCCTCTCATGCGGATCCCAGGCCGCGCAGGACTGCGACTCTGAGCCGTGGGGCGGGAGTCCCCCGACTCCTCGAGATTTCCAGACTCCTATTGGGATCCTCCACTGCCTTGGTCTCACCCTCTCCTCGTTTCTTACTGGGGAATGCTCTTCAGTTCAGTTCAGTTGCTCAGTCGTGTCCGACTCTTTGCGACCCCATGAATCGCAGCACGCCAGGCCTTCCTGTCCATCACCAACTCCCGGAGTTCGGGCTGCCGTCTATGGGGTCACACAGAGTCGGACACAACTGAAGTGACTTAGCAGCAGCAGCAGCAGCAGGTCCATCGAGTCAGTGATGCCATCCAGCCGTCTCATCCTCTGTCGTCCCCTTCTCTTCCTGCCCCCAATCCCTCCCAGCATCAGTCTTTTCCAATGAGTCAACATCGCATGAGGTGGCCAAAGTACTGGAGTTTCAGCTTTAGCGGAATGCTCTTAAATTTCCCCTAAAGTGTGCGTCTTAGTGTGGTTGCTAGGGCTGAAATGCGCCTGTGAGGTTACGTTCAGCTTTGAATTCTCTCAACTTTTCTTCCTGGCCTTGGGGTTGGGGGAGGTGGGTCTCTCTACTTCCTATATAATTATTTATTTGAGAATGAGTCTTCAGAGACTCACAGACATATTTCACCAAACTACAAAAGAGGGAATTGAAGTCTCCTCTCCTTTTCTGTCATTACCCTTAAAAATTAGTCCACTTAGAATGTTACAATTGGAAAATTTTATTTTAAATTTTATTTTATGAATTAGGCATATATTAAATGCCAAATAACTTCAACTTGGGTTATTTTTATAAAAAAATCCTTATTTCCTTTATCATTGTGTGTTATTATTATTATTATTATTTTTTTTGCTCTTCTCTGCCAACATCTCACCCTTGGGTGTGTGTTTTTGCAACGTGCTGAATGTTATGGGTTGTTAACTCTTATGTTCCCTAAGTGTTATTGCATTAAACATGCTGTTCGAATAAAGTCATGTCTGTGCTAATTCCGTTTTAATAATGTCCCTTTTGTATCGGTAGATAATAAACTATTTGCCTTTGTCTTTGTCGCTAAATTGGTGGTGGCAGTATTACTGATATCAGTGGTATTAGTGATATTAGTAGAAAACACCCGTTTTGAGTGTTAACTGGTGATGGACAGGGAAGCGTGGCCTGCTGCAGTCCATGGGGCCGCAAAGAGTAGTTCGTGACCGAGCGACTGAACCAAACTGAAACACTTCTCAGCATTTTACATACATTATCATATTAAATTCTTTACAAATTCTGTAAGATAGGTCTTATTTCCTGGATTTTACAGATGAGAGACAGAGCTTTAATTAATATGTTCAGGTATTGCCATAGTGGCTTTCTTTTTGTCTCCAGAAACTAACGCAGTGTAGATACGCAGAGGTTATTAGAACAACCCGCTTCCTTAACAAGATTCAGGTGGGTGTTTTCCTGTGTGGTTGGGTTGCCAGTTAGGGAGGAAGGTGAAGGTGGACAGCCCCAAGGGAGAACTCAGAAGGCCAGATCACTAACTCCAGTCATAAAATCAAGGCATAGAACATTAGGGGAAATGTTTATATAGTATGCATATAACTTGTAACTCAGTGAAACAATTTTCAGAGACTGTTGAAGATGCAGGAGTGAGGAAATACAGCCAGGGACAGCATTTGGTTTTCATTGTCCTCAGTAACTTGTTTTAGATTGTGCCCATAAAATACTCAACAATTTCATAAATAATGTGTTGAGCAATCGTGGTTATGAATTTATATGTAAATTACTATCCCGTATTACTCAAGGAGATTTTTTTAATCAACTTAATTGATCAAACTATATCAATATAGCAGTCAAAAGTGAAGTATTAGGGGATTTGAATTAGAGCATCTGTATGAAATTAAGAATACATATACCATAGTATTTTTTCCCTTAGCTTACTGAATATGAAGTTAAACCTCACAAAAAGCACCTAAGAAACAAAAGGAACTTGAAAAAAGGTCTAGTATTTCTAATAATAGGCTGCTTCTATTACAAGTTAGTTATCTACGTTAAACTTATTTTAATCCGGAATTATGTTACAGAGATACTTTGATTGCAATTCAAGTTATTGTGGACTTCGGCTTATGTGTGTGGTACTAGTCTCTTTCCACAATGCCGATTACTTTTAGAAGTTTTATTTTCATAAAATAAGTCAAGAAAACAGAAAATGAAGTAGAGAAACTGTATTAGGTTTAACAGGTATAGGTTTTATTCTAACTGGTTCCATTAAAAAAAAACCCTGCAGTAAATTATGAGATAATAGACAATATGGGAAAAGTTGAAAGATTCAGGGCCTTTCAAGGGAATACCAGAAGAGTAAATAAAATGCTTAGTATGCTTGGCCACAGATTTGAAAACCCAAGGTTGACCAAGGCCTGGGCAAAGAATTTCATTTGGCCTGCCTAGTGTTTGTGTCTGGGTTAAGTTTTGGGGTAGCGTTTTTACATAAAAATGAGGATTTTCAGCTCCTTTTAAATTAGAATAGCCTGCAGTCCTGGGCCAGCTTCCCTGGGGCCAGCTGTTCCCCTGACAGTCAAGCTGGGTAGTGTTTCTCTCTTTAAAATGAGGCACGTGTTTCCTATCCACCACAGCACTGGGTGCTTCCTTTTTTTCATACTAGCACTTTGCATTTGTGACTCTTGCACATAAAATTATTAAAACTGATGAACCCCAAATTCGGCTTTGAGCTTTCTGGCCCCATTATATAGAGAAACCCAATGGTTTTTAAAGAGCTGTTTTGCACATAAAAATGTCCCCTTGTGTCTTAAGAACTTATTCTCAGAATTGCTTTTCTGTAATTAGCATTATCAATTCATAGTTCTTGATTTCCAGAGTGTTAGATTCATACTTAAAACCTTTTCGTCTTCATAAAGTTAAACCACTTTGCTATCTTGCTTTTAAGAGATGTTCTTTACAAATAATACATTTTAGAATTTTTATCCCCAAATGCTCATAGTAGAGTGTTTTAACTTTTCTTTTTAAACTGTATTTCTTAGTTATGCTCCATGGTGTCCTGCTTGTCAGAATCTTCAACCAGAATGGGAAAGTTTTGCTGAATGGGGAGAAGATCTTGAGGTTAATGTTGCAAAAGTTGATGTCACAGAGCAGCCAGGTACTGTAAGTCTCTGGTTCATTTTGTTTCTTTGCAGGTTGGGATGGTCGTTGACCCTGTTTTCCACATTACGTGGTCTTATTTCTGGCTTTGACTGGGTTTGATGAACAGCTGGTTAAACTGATTTACCCACCTCCTTAGTGAGGGTTCAGTGTGAAGTGTGTTCCCTGGTTTCTACGGCAGCTTAATTCTTTTCTGTGTTTCTGTAAGGGAACTTGGAGGCATCTCCCTTCTCTCACTCTTCGCTACGTAACTTCCTCTGATCTTTTTCCCTTAGCATCCCAGGCCCCAGCCAAGTACATAAGACATCTGTGAGAAGCCCTAGAACCTTTCGGCTCAGGTGGACATTGGTCACCCCAGCATTTACATCTGTACCAAGCTTAGAATAAGGAGCATGTGGTTGAAGTTCTTTGTAGAGTCCAGGTCATGTTCCGTGACAAATTATCTAAGTCTCTGCAGTTGGGTTCCAAATTTAATCCGTTAATAATGATTTGAGGATATGGGCTCTTAGTTACAGAGCCCTTATGGTTGTGGCCTCCTAACTTGGCTCCCTGGACAAGTGTCAAGCACGTGATGCTTCTTATCTGATCTTGGCCACGGTAAACTTGGATTCTTGACTCTGCCCCTATCCCAAATGGGAATAATCTCTAGTATTTGGTGAGCACTCACTACTCTTAGAGGTACTGCTCCAGATGTTTTGCGTTTATTCTGTAGTCCTTACACAACCTTGTGGGATAGATAATATCCCAGTTTTACAGATGTGAAAGCTGAGTCATAGATTGATCCTTCATCATTTTCATGTTTAACATATGGTTAACGTTAGCTGATACTGTTACTGCCCACCTTTTGAAAGAGTCAGTTCCGTTTTTAATAATACTTTAGAAACTGTGCTTGTTTTTTGATTATCAAATGCAATTTCATTTGGTTTTAGACATAAGGCTACAGTTATATTTTGCTGCCCATGACTCATTGCTAGTAATCTTATAGTAGTATAATTGACCAAATGTTTATATGTATATATGTTCACAAATGTCTTCAATATTCAGATTTTATACTTTTAAATTAAGATAATATATAGTATTTTTTTAAGTTGCTTTAAGTATGTAAATGAAATTTCTTTCATTGTTTATGTTGTACAGCTAAACTATTTTTAGGTCTAATTTCATATTCTTTGCCTATTAGTATTTAAATAATCGTGTCAACTTTTAAGTAGTAAAAGATTGGCTCATGTAAAACCTGTATATTCTTTCTTGTATTTAGTTCTAATCTTTCTCATTTGTAGGACTAAGTGGACGATTTGTCATAACTGCTCTTCCTACTATTTATCAGTAAGTATTTGAAGATTCTGTAGTTATGAGGGATGCATCATAACATAATCAGAATAGTAGCCTCCAGCCTTGATCATATGTAAAGAGCATTATATTCAGTAAGTTTATTAGAAGGTTTGTTTTGCTTAGTGCTATCTTAGGTGCCTTTAGCTGGATGAATGAGGTATGAAATAATCCATGATCTCAGGGATTTCTAATTGTCTTAGAAAATGACGTGCACAAGAAATAGTGGCATAAGTGATTATGAGCTCAGCGTTGTGGTTAAGTACTCTAGGAAATTTGCTAAGGGGGAAAATCACTGCATGGGACTGGTTCCTGGAGAATATGGAGGTTAAACTCAACCTTGGAAGTAGAATTTTTAAGAGCGCAGAGTTAAGTGTTCCATCTGAGGATTGTCTCATAAACAGTCATAGATAGGAGCATGGAATGTCTACACATTAGCTAAGAAAATGCTCTAGCTTAGCCTTGGGAACAGTGGTGGGTGAAACAGTTAAGTTAGAATAAATACCATTATTAGTCTTCAGTGTAGGCTCTTTAGTTTGTCTTTATCTTCTAAATTAGCCATAAGAAATAAATCTCTGTATCTGCCCTGAATCTTAAGCTGATGTGTTGACTGCCAGGAGGCACTTGTCTCCTGAAACAAGAGGTCAGTGATTCTGTATGTATCTTGATTTTCCTGTCTTTTTTTTCATATTCATATCTGTTTCCCCCTCTTTATTTCCCCTTTGTATCTGTTTAAATACCTGTTCTCTATAAGTGCTTCTCATCCTTTTCACGCAGTCCTTTTCTCCACATGCCCCTTATTAGTCTCCCAGCTTTCTCAACACTCCCTGAAATTTTCTAGGATTTCCTGCCCTTTTCTTTTAATCATATTGTTTATCATGCCCATTCCCCTAAGTTTTGCCTGTTGAAATCGTACTTATCCTTTAGAAATGTAGGATCCCCATTTCTCCAGAAATCTTTGGTTTTTTGAGTGGGAGCTAACCTGTAATTTTTTGGATGGATAAAGGGTCCTGTAATCTTACTAAAGTAGTGGGGAGTTTTTGCCTGTAAGTGATCAAAATAGACGTGTTAAGTAAGTAGGCCTAGACTGGCGATTGGAAATGATGAAGATAAGGGAACAGGGAGAGCACTTATGATCCTATGGCACTTACGATCCTATGGCAGAGCTCCATACGTTGGAAAGGAGGAGGAGGAGGTGGGTGTCAGGAAGAACGCAAAGCAGACTGTAAAATAGAATCACTGCACTGCACCAGATGCCTCCAGTGACGTAAAGCTTGATGGCTGAGGTGATGTGCTTATGATTAAAAAGACCAGAAAAATGCCTCAAATTGTTCACCTCTAGTTCAATGGTAGCTGATAAATAATAAATGTTAGATACTATTCTAACCACTTTTTCGTGAAGTCATCTTTTTAATGTGTGTATTGTGGCTTAAAGGTAATTTTCTGAGATGTATCTACATACCAAATTTCTTTTTCTCCTCAGTTTTTTACTGAGATATAATTGACATGTAGGGTTTTCTCTGGTGGCTCAGGGGTGAAGAATCTGCCTGCCAATAGAGGAGATGAGGGTTTGTTCCCTGGTTTGGGAAGATCCCTTGGAGGAGGAAATGGCAACCCATTCCAATGTTCTTGCCTGGGAAATCCCATGGACGAAGGAGCGTGGTGGGCTGCGTTCCATGGGGTTACAAAAGTTGGATACAACCTAGTGACTAAACAACAACAAATAGACACATAACTATTAATATTTATTCTATAGTTGTATTATTTGGAAGAGTGTAATAAAGTCTGAACGCTTATGACTGTTCAAAAATATAACCTCAGTGGTTAATGAAATATGGGGCTAAGATGTTAAGGGTAGGTAATGAGTGTAATTTGCTACTTGTGTATTGCTCATTGCTGATTTTGAGTACAGGATTGATTGTAAAATGAGATTATAGAAATAGTAAAACTAGGTTTATTTATTCAGTGCTAATATTTGCTTCTGATCTTCATTAGTTGTAAAGATGGTGAATTTAGGCGATATCAGGGTCCAAGAACTAAGAAGGACTTCATAAACTTTATAAGTGACAAAGAGTGGAAAAGTATTGAACCTGTTTCATCATGGTTTGGTCCAGGTTCTATTTTGTAAGTATAAAGGGTTTTTTCTCTTATTTATTTCAGAATTAATTGGATCATGTATTTCATGTAAATAAGCATTTATATTTCATTTTAATTCTAGGACTGTTAAAATATGTTCAGATTTACTCTGTGATATTTTTAGTTTAGACTTTTATCTTCTAAGTCCAACAGATAGTGTGGTCCTTTTTTAAGGTAGAGAGAGGCAGTCTATAGAATTAAGCTGAAAGTCTTGTTAGGAATATTTTGGCTCTGTAAATATGGTCATTTGTATCATCAAAATAATTCCTCTAGAAGTGACATAATGGGTAAAGCTATCATTGGAGCTTAATATTTGAATGAGAAGCCTCAACCATATACTTACTTGTGCTACTTTTAGATTTTACTTCTTGTTTTAATGCGATTGAATTATGCCACCTGCCTGATAACTTTTTTTGTGAATAGTATGGATGAGCAATGTCTATGGGCCAGTAAGGATTGGGCGTAGCAAGAAGGTTTTTTGTTTCTTGGGGAGCAGAGCCTCACAAGTCATTTGAGGGACCTCTGGGAATATTGAGTTTAAAACTGAGGCCATCGTGGACTCATCCTAGTCCAGCTAAGTTATCTCTTCCTGTCCTCTTACCAGTTGTGTCTTTGGAGGATGGAGAATTGGAAATACTAGTATATAAGAGAATGCTCTGGATTCTGGGAGTGCAGGAAAGTTTATCCCTAAACAGTGTTTTAAAATAGAAGTTTTTTTTTTTTTTTTTTTTATTCCTATTGCCTCTTGTTTTTTTTTTTTTTTTTTTTTGGTTCTTTAGCATCTTTATTTTTTTTATTTTTATTTTTTTTGTATTTATTTATTTTTATCTGTAGGACCTTTTCCTTATACCTCTGAATTGAACTGTTAGAATTCCCCCACTGGACCACCATGCCCACTAAACCCAAGTAAGGTACCTAATGTTCCTGATAGAATCTAATTAGCACAGGCTGCAGTGAGCCCACAGTGATTTATGTTTAGGTTCCCTGTTCCTATTCCCATTTTGTGTTTTAAACCACAGAAGCAACATGATTAAAGTACGTTTCTCTGTTGGAGTGAAAATGTAACTGATTCCGTTTGAAATCTTGTGTCAGTAAATGATTCTTGCTCTTTCTGATGGAAGAGTGGGGGTTGCTTGGAAGGCTCTGTTGACTCCACAGGGCAGCAGTTCATACCTTTCCTGTTAGACTGAATAAAGGGTACTCCTCGGGTCGGCTTGGCAGGGGCCCTGCCCCACCCCAAGACTGGTGATTGCATTAGGCCGTTCTGAGTACAGGTGCTCTGGCTTATGTGTGAATTAGTATGTGTTGGTGGGTGCCGCTTATGCCAGAGAGAACCCCAAACCTAATTTTTGGAGCATACCTTTTTTCTGACTGCCTGTCAGAACTGCTTGAGTTTAATTATGTGAAAATAGTTATTTTTACTTCTGTGGTGATTTATTTCTTAGGTAATTATTTTGTTGTTATTAAACTGTGTCAAACTAATACTATTGTAAGTTCTGTTTAATTTTAGTATGAAAGGAGGATAATTCTTAGGTGAGAAGGATCCACTCAGCAAGTGTTCCCAGTCTTCCTTCAGGCTCCCTTCCTTATGTGTTCTTTGGAGGATTTTAAGGGTGAATAAGAGTTCCCATTTGCTTATAGTGTGCCTAACATCAAACTAGCTGGTTTCGTAGAGCTCAACCCATATTCACAGTACACTGGAGAAACCATCAAGTGAAAAGTTAAAGGCAAAATAACAGGAGAAAAGATCAAGTGTTTTGTTTGAGGATATTACGTAGTGGCAAAAATTCTGAAACTGTTGATTTTTGCTAATAAGCCTTATGGGCCTGAAATCAGTGATGTATCACTAATCTTGAGCAATATCACCAATTAAATCTGTTGTGTTGGAAATTATAGAGTAAAAAATAGAAAATATAGATAATATACACGTATTCTACTTCAGAGCTGCATATGTGAGTTGGTTTTTTTCTTTTTATTTTAGGATGAGTAGTATGTCAGCACTCTTTCAGCTCTCTATGTGGATCAGGGTAAGTGCTCAAATTTACTCCTATTTTAAACATTTTGACATTGTCACTTTTTAAAGAAATGGCTGTGATTTTTTTTTTTTTCTTTTGATTTTAGACTTGCCATAACTATTTTATTGAAGACCTTGGATTACCGATTTGGGGATCATATACAGTGTTTGCTGTAGCAACTCTGCTTTCAGGACTGTTATTAGGACTTGTAAGTTCTTCATTTTTGGTGTACTAGGAAGAAAAATATTTTAGAGTTTTGCAATTTAATATAATTACTCTAGCTTTTTATTATACATTCAGNATTACCGATTTGGGGATCATATACAGTGTTTGCTGTAGCAACTCTGCTTTCAGGACTGTTATTAGGACTTGTAAGTTCTTCATTTTTGGTGTACTAGGAAGAAAAATATTTTAGAGTTTTGCAATTTAATATAATTACTCTAGCTTTTTATTATACATTCAGATTCTTATTTTTATTTTTCCAGTTCATTATATTTGTGGCAGATTGCCTGTGTCTTTCAAAAAGGCGCAGACCCCAGCCATACCCTTCCAGTAAGTATATTTTAAAATGTTTTTGTTTACTGTAATCCCATTCATTTCTGTAATAAACACACTCACACACATAACAGGTTGCCTTTCTAGCTAGGATTTCTAAATTTGGAGTAGTGGCAGAAGAGAGATATATATTTCATGTAAGAATGACATGACAGCCCAATGCATTTAGGAACACAATAGTCATTATTTTGGCTTTTATATTGTGGAGAATTTTAACACTGCATGTACCTTAACAAGATATTTGATAACCATTGACCTGATGTCAATTTGTTTGAAAATTCCATAATATTCAGGGATACGTTTGAGTATATTTGGGTCAAAAAAAGTTGAATATATTCCAATCTTGAAGTCATCTCATTGGTATAGTGACCACATTTGAGGCTTTTTCTTTGTATGTTGGTCAAGTCTAAGTTTTTCTGTTAGGATATTGGGGAAAGCAATTCCTGTCATTGCTTTAGGAATCTCATTGAAAAGTGAAAGTGAAGTCACTCAGTCGTGTCCGACTCTTTGCGACCCTGTGAACTATAGCCTACCAGGCTCCTCTGTCCATGGGATTTTTGAGGCAATGTTACTGGAGTGGATTGCCATTTCCTTCTCCAGGGATCTTCCCAACCCAGGGATTAAACCCGGGTCTCCCGCAATGTAGACAGGCGCTTTACCATCTGAGCCACCAGGGAAGTCCCATTAGCTGTGTATTTTACTACAAGATGGGAATTAGAATGTTCACTGCTATTTGTCTTAATATAATTTTACCTACCTATCATTTATTTTTAATTTTGAAAATTATGCTGTTATGAAGGCCTTCTTACTGTTTGTAAAGAACTTTCACTTTCTGTCATCCCATTTGCTTTTCAGCAGCTCTTTAAAGTAGGCTGCATAAGTGATACTCTTCCCATTTTGTGATTCCCATTTAGTCTGAGTAAACTAAAGCTCCGAGAGATGAACTGTGTTTCCAGGTTCACGCAGAAATGAGAGCTGAGAGTAGAACCTAAGCTGAACTCTTAGCCTGACATTTCTATTCTGCTGCCTTCGTGACTTAGGACTTACTGAGGTCAAAACTTCTGAAATGAAATAGAGCAAGTGCAAAGTCATAGAGAACTGAGCAATTTAGAAACATTTCAGTGAAGATGGCAGTTAAGTATTCATTGTTGAAGAACTGATAGGGTTTTTTAAAAATTTCTTAGATAGTTGCATCGATATCAAAAGTTGCATGCATGGAGGGGAGGGAATAATTTTATTCACCAAGGGCCACTGATCTGTAGGAAAAGTATAATAAGCGCAAATTACTTATTGGACAGTTGAGTTGGTAAATGTACGTTTTATTTATATTTTTTGCTTAGAAAACCTTAAACCTAACAACAGATTTGTCTTAGGTAATCTGTTACACTGCTGATGTTAATCCATACTTTAATGTGATATTGCCCCTCTGTACCAGGCTTCTGGATTTGAGTTGTTTTCCATTTTGTGTTTTTGGCTTAGATTTTAAGTTGCTGGGAAAAGACCCAACCAAGTCTAATTTTAAGTGAAATAGGAATTTATTGGTTCATGTAGTGAGGAAGCCAGAGGACAAAGTTGACTAAATCCTGGGGCTCAAATGTTTCTGAATTGCTCAGTTCCCTATGACTGTGTGCTTGTTTCATTTGGGGCTCTTTTTAGTCCTGAGCATAGAGTAACTACAGAAAGCTGTAGCTCATAATTCCAAAGTAAGAAGGAAATATACTTCTCCCTGTACTCACCTATCTTTTGAAAAAATTCTGGTGTACTCTGCTTGTGTAGAGGGCTCACTTTTTTTTTTGTTTTAACTGTAAATCAGAATTTCTCAGCATTGGCTCTGTTGGTCTTTTGAGCTGGATAATTCTTACTTGTGACAAGCTGTCTTTTGTACATTATTGAATCTTTAGCATCATCCCCCTGGTTGCCAGCAGCGCTGCCCCTCTGAGTTGTAGCAATCAGAAATATCTCCAGACATTGCCAAGTGTTCCAACAGAATCACCCCTGGTGGAGAAGCACTGCTCTCAGCTGTTGTTTATACTCAACTACAGCTGCATGGGATGGGGCATAGGGAAGGAGTTAACCCAATAGAAAGAGATATGCCAGACAGATCAAACGACAGATTGTCCACTGTATGGGAATTCCTTCCTGTGCGTCTCTTCTACCTTATACCCCCTTTTCTTCCTGCTCCATTCTGCGTTGCCTAGGATTAGGGATGGTCTTGGACCACGAAACAGAGAAAAGCTCGTTAGCCAGATTCTGTGTTCTGTATCTCAGTAACATGGTATGTTCTAAAACGACAGATTGTCCACTGTATGGGAATTCCTTCCTGTGCGTCTCTTCTACCTTATACCCCCTTTTCTTCCTGCTCCATTCTGCGTTGCCTAGGATTAGGGATGGTCTTGGACCACGAAACAGAGAAAAGCTCGTTAGCCAGATTCTGTGTTCTGTATCTCAGTAACATGGTATGTTCTAAGTGTTCTAAGTTCAAGTTAACTTGTAGTAGTTCCTATTAACAACTGGGGTCGGGGGATAGTGTGTGTGTGTACATACTAAAAAAGTAATTGAGCTGTATACTTAAGATAGGTTTAATATGTTGTTTGTAATTATGCCTCAATAAAATTATATATATGGAGAGGAGGAGGCACATTTATGAATCCATTTAAAAAAATCATGTCTAGGAAAATAGCTTTCATCGGATTCTTGTTCGCCTGGGAGCTGAAACAAGGGTACTCTTGAAGTTTGTCTTATTATCTTTATTAGCTAGAAGGTTTAATAGCAAATTAATATAGTTTTATTTAATGCAGTCTATTTTCTTATAGGCATCCATATTCACAGCATTAATTCTGATTCATTAATTTCAGTTCAGTTTATGAATAGGTGGGTAATAAGAATGAATTCGGTAAGTAAAATGGACCTTCCAAACCAGTTATTTTTATAGTGTCATTTGTTCTTAAATACAGCTTTTCCTTTTGGAAATCCAAACATGATTGATAAATCATTGCCAAAGCAGTTTATGGGCCTATGAATTGTGTCTTGATTGTACTCTAGCACAACTCTAATACATCAACAACAAAACACTTCTGGTTTTTATCTTTAAGGAAAATTACTACCAGAATCTTCCCAACCTTTGAAAAAAGTGGAGGAAAAACGAGAGGCTGATGTAGAAGATGTTTCAGAAAAGGAATCTGAAAGCAAAGAGAGAACAAACAAAGACTTTGCACAGAATGCTGTAAGACAACGTTCTGTGGGTCCTTCACTGGCCACAGANAGGAAAATTACTACCAGAATCTTCCCAACCTTTGAAAAAAGTGGAGGAAAAACGAGAGGCTGATGTAGAAGATGTTTCAGAAAAGGAATCTGAAAGCAAAGAGAGAACAAACAAAGACTTTGCACAGAATGCTGTAAGACAACGTTCTGTGGGTCCTTCACTGGCCACAGATAAATCCTAGTTAATTTTTACAAATATTTCCATATGATTTTGGCAGAAACAGAAGATCAAGCATTTGTTTTGGTTTGAAGGGAACTGTAACTTGCTTGTACATTGCAAGGTTCAGCCTGGATTGTCATTAGGTTGAACAGTCTACCTTTGGAAAATAAAAGTAGCACTGGAAAAAATTGGATTTGAAAACAATATGGTGGTTCAAACAGTTCTTTCATTTTTGGAAAATCTGTTGCCAAGCAATAAGATTTCTGTATGTTTGTTTCATAATAACTTTCAAGTCTTGAGTTGAAAAATTACATTTCCCAAGTATTGCATTATTGAGGTATTTAAGGAGATTACTTTAGAGAAGAAGATTTCTCATTTGATATAATTTTTGTCAGTTTCACTGTGTGAAGAGAACATATTTCCCATTAATGGGAACTTTGCCCAATGTCTCAAGAAATGTGTATTTCAGTAACAGCTTTTTAGATTATGTGACTAAAAACTACCTTACTTGAATTACATTTTTCTACCCATGATAATACAGGATATGTTTAGAAAGTTTATAAAGGTTGGTTGCCTTTTTTGTTCTCCTGTGTTCAGTTTATGATTTGTATTTTTCTTACCATGGGTTACATTTTTTATTTTCCAAATTGGACAATTTCCTGGAAATGTCTTTCATGTTTTAATAAATTGTTTCAAACTGAAGTTTACTGAAGAATACTTAAAGTGAAGAGCCATCTGATAACTTAAAATTTTGGCTACTTGTTTCAGATTTTACATCATTTTTGTTGAACCTATACTTGAACTTCTTTTTTTGGATGTGAAGGTGAACATTCCTGATTTTTATTTGATTTTGTGGAAAAGCCTTGGTATTTTCTGTTTTGAAAACTCACAGAAGCTTAATATGATATAAAGTTAGTATTCTACTCAGGAAAAAGCATCTTATAGTGTGTGTTTTCAATGTATATTTGTCCTCATCCAAAAAGTTCTTAGTTGATTGTACCAAGTCAGCGTATGTTTGATGATTTAAACTCAAAGTTTTATGTTTTTGAAAAGACAGACTGTATTCTCTACTTTCTATTGTGGTATTTCACAGATGGGTATCAGCAAGATGGGACATTTAATATATTTTTACTCCTTAAAGAGAATAGTTTTCACCTTAACAGCAAAAGAGGAAGTGGGTGGAGCTGTGGGGCAGCAGTAAAGAAGTGTATTAGCTGCAGTAAAAGGAAAAACCATAGATTCTGAATGGATCACTTCTGTTATGGTAATAGACAGTTTCTATAATGTCCCCTTTAAAGGCCTCTCCTTTATAATATTAAATATTCTGCCACTGAAGAGTTTGGATGTGTAATAAGTTTGTGATGCTTTAGAAAAATCTGAGCACAAAATAAACTTTTCTAAGTGCTTCACTGAAGCTGAAGGCAAGTGTGATTTCTAATTGATAATTAATACTTAATATTTAAATATTTGATGCTTAATATGTATTTAACAGTGTTCAAGTGGTGTCACTGTATACGTACTTGATACATGTAATCGAAAGGCTAGAGTCATATATATTTCTTTTGTTATCTGAGATGATCGAGAAATGCTGCTTATTAAGCATTCTGTTTTTCTAGTCTTACACATCATATATTTTTAAGTGTTTAAGTGATTAAAAAATGTAGTATGTACAGAAAGTTACAGGTAGACTGAACATGTAAACTTGATATTTCAGAAAAGATATATATCTTGTATTTCTTCAAGATTGTCACTGTAGATACCTGAATAGTCCATTTTCTCTCACACCAGAGGCATACTTATGGAAACTATGGGGATCATTTTACATTTAACAGACCCCTTTTGTTTCTGCATTTGTTTAAAGGGACTCCACATGGCAACTTAGCTCCAGATCATCTCATGAGTGAATAAGATGCAGGAACAGCATCCTGGGGGACCCTGCTCCCCTCCCTGCCCCAGGCATTCAGCTCCATCATTGAAGTATTGAAATCTGATCACTAGAAAATACAGCATTTACTATGCACTGCCTAAATACTTAAATGAGCGAGATGGACAAAAGTTTAATGATTCCATAGGTAACATTTTTCATTCATTGAGTATTGGAGGGGTGCTATTTTTCTGTGATTATTTAGTCCACTGCAGTATGTGATAGCAGAGCCTTATATGTCATTCAGTTGAAGGCTCAGAGAACTGGCAGAAATAGGTAAAGTTTGAATCTACAAGATTTCAAGTGTTGTGCTTTTCTTCAGTGTGAGTACTGCACGTCTAGCGATTTATATATGAAAATACAATTTAGAGTTTTACTCCTATCAGAATATTGCAACAAATGGTATTAAGAAATAACCAGAACTCAGTACTTACAGTCCTGTGTTATTGGGTAATATATAACGAAGGTTATTACAGTAAATGATGCTCTTGAAAGAAATTTTCTCTCAAGGAAGTTGTGTCTTTATTGAACCCAGTGCATAAAAATACATAGTTCTGGACTTGTGATGAGAGAGACATTTTTGAATGAACATTTTAACTCATTTTAGAGTTACCTAGGATATTCTGATTTATCGTGGTAGTTAGAATTCTTTCAGTAAAATTTCCCCCCAGCTTTATTGAGGTATGATTGACAAATTACTTTTGATATGAATCTTTTATTCATAATTGTTAGGGTTTGGAATTTAAATGAATGGTCATATTGAGTATAATTGTATAATCCTAAAAGTAAATTTTAAATTGACTATCCTACTGCAGTTTTAGATATGTTGGTATTGCACACCCAGCAACTTTTGTACCTGTTTAAAATTACTGAAACTAGAAAAACATTAAGTTTAAATTGGAACTTTGATAATCTGTAGGTAGTAAGATTGAGTTACACACTTGAACTAACATCTAAACTGTTCCTTCTCCTTTAATGAATTTTTTTTATGTTGATTCATTCATTACAAATGGTGATAATACCAGTATCGATTGTGGCCATTAATGGAGTCAGCTGTCCTTCCTTTGTACCCATTTGACTATGTGTGACATTAATTATAAGCTTGTTTTCATCATCATATCATAGCTCAGATTGGTTGAATCTTGAAAATGAAATGGGTTGACCGAGATTTGATATATCCAAAACTTCTTTTAAATCAAAGCATAATTGAGAAAGTCCTGATTTAAATTCACTGAAAGTGTGCTTCACTTTGAAGAATAACTTGTTTTTTTTTAAATTGTCTAAGCTTCAGTGTTTTAATAAAGCATATAGTAGAAATAAGGTTGTTAGTGGATTAGACTATATCAACTGAAGTAAGTACTTAGAAAGTTTCAACATACTGCTACCAAGGCATTCCTAAGAAGCTTTCTTTAAATTTAGTCTTTCTGTGTCACCAGAATCAAGGATATACTTGGTTGGAAATTTTAAATGCCCTTAATTAACTCTGTCTCTCCTGCCCCAACCCAACTAATGTTCCTGAAACTACTTGAACAAGTGAAGCTATTGTTCTGTGAGGCTATCTCATTACATGTTAGTTCAAGAGTCAGCTCAAATCCTGTGAGACCTTTCTGGCCCACAGTCATTTCTTTCATAAATAAGCAATTTTTTGATTTTTACTATTTTAAATGCCATACTACTTTCTAGTATTTCTTCTCTTAGATTTATTTATAGCAATTAACTGACATTGAGTAAATCATAATACATCTCTAGGCCTCAGTTTATGAGTAAAGTGATTTCTGAGGTTCTCTTCCTTCAACAAGATAAACATTGCTGTCATTGGGGGTGAGTCTCTTTTTAATAAACAGCACCTTAAGAAGTATTACTATTTAAAAAGTTATTTATTTTGCTAACTTGTCTTAATTGGGTTTTGGGCTGAGAGTTAGAATCCTTACTGTATCCAAAGCACTAAAATCATGGTCCACCCTCAAAGCATAAAGCATGTGTGTGTGTTAAATCACTTTGTTGTCTCAAAAACCTGATTGTTACTTCTTTGAGGCCTGACACTTAGTTTGAGACAAAGTACAGTGTTGTGGGGAGACTTCGGGGCAGAGGTCAAGGGACTTGGCTCCAGATCTTGTCTCTGCTCCACATCATCAAGGGATGTGACTGCTGCCTCTCTGGACATTGATTTTCATGTTTGTGAAATGAGGGTGAATTGAGTAGTCTAGTATTCCCATAAATGACTTGGGGAAATTCTTGAACATTGACGTTATTTGTAACTTTAGCTTCCTGGGCAAGTTTCCTAGAATATTAATGCCATTTGAATGAAGACAGTCAAGTAGTAAAGCTGTTACTGTTGACTGTAAGCTATGTGAGTGTCACTAGGAGCTAACTTGGGCCCTTAGTCTACTGAGATGGGGGAGTAGGAAAATAGAAAGACTCTCCTGCCTTTTTACTCTCACGGTTAATACTGATGTCATCCTTCACACCAGAGCCCAGATTTTAAATTCTCTGTTTCTTTGCATCCCTGTTCTTCAGAGGAAGCAGCTCCAGCCTCACTATGGGCAAGTTTAAATCCTATTTTATTTCGATTTTATGTTTAGTGAGCAAATTCTTACATGTCATTTTTGACAGCAACTTGAGTCTTATACTGAGAATGGGAGCAGTGTAAGTTTGAAAGTGATGAAAAAGAATTACTTGGGTTTCCCTGGTGGCTCATACAATAGGGAATCCACCTGACATGCAGGAGGCAACACACAGCCTTGACCTACTCCTTTCCCGATTTGGAACCAGTCTATTGTTCTTATTAGTATGTTGTTAAAATATTGTTATTAATAACCAGTCTGTTGTTAGGATAATAACTTTTCCTTTATCATGCTACTCTAGTATGGGATTTTTTTTGTATGATACCTTATAATTTAAGCTTCCTACTCTATTGTCCTATGCTTGCTCCCTAAAAATACACCAGAATCATCCTATTGATAAACCAAAGCTGAGCTTATTGCTATTATATTTGGTAAAGACAGTCATTACATTGATAAGTCTTAGTAGTGTCTCAGAGTCAGGTTATGGCATTCTTTTGGGATTCTCTTTAAGGTGTTTATGTTTTATTTGAGGGCTTGTTTATGATTGGACATATTAGGGATGATTTTCAAAGTGAATCTTACAAAGTAAACAGTCATTCAGTGCCATTTATTGTTCTGAGAAGGAAGTATATACTTTGCTGAGGGTAAGTTGAGTAGTCTAACATTCAGATAAATGACATTGAGGAAGTTCTTGAACAATAAGGCTATTTGCAACTTGAGCTTCCTGGGCAGGTTTCCTAGAATAGTAATACTATGTGAATGAAGACAGTCGAGTAATAAAGCTGTTGATGGTTAACAGTAAGTTAACTGTTGGTTTCAGTTCTCAGTATGGTCCCCTTATTGCCGTTCTTTGGCCTGAATTGAAGGGTTCACAACTGGGAATGTGATCTCATGATCTTAACGGCAGAACTTCAGAACTATCTGCAGCATCACGGTCATGTGTCAGGTTCCCCACACAGCTGTTTCAACACCCATAAGTGTTAGATTTTTGTGTTCTTTTACTTGATCATTTTTTAAATCATGTAGTGGATGACAGCTGCGTGTTATCTATTTCATAGATAAAACTTGTAGTCTGTAAAACTTGTAGTCCCCCATCTGATCCACTATATAACGAAAACCAAGGGAAAGGTTAATGACCAGAATTTGTAGTTCTGATGTATGAGTCACATGCTCGCTTCGGCAGCACATATCCCAATGCATGAGCCAAGAGTGCCCCAAATTAAGCTGGAAGAACAGATGTCATTTCTGATGTAATGAGCCTGCAGTACCAGATATGGGATTAGCCAAATCACCCAATTTTGTAATTTTTTCGTTAGTTTCCCAGATCTCTTAAGTAGTAATAGTGATGCTACAAAGTTTTACATGGATATAAGCTGGCTGTTGTGCCCTGCCTGCGCCAAATAGGACATGCTCTTCCTCAAGACACCAGTTATATATATCTGATGGGCTCATACCCTTCAGTTGCCTGAACCTTTTGGATGGTGAGTTTCTTGGTGGAACTTTATAGCCTTGGTGGCTTTGTTTAGCTCACCTGTGTCTGCTTTTCTCTGAACCATAGCATGTAAGGTGTCTCCCTACTTCTAGGCCTTTTAGAAGGTGAGGTAAAGAGTCTGCTGCTGCTAAGTCACTTCAGTCGTGTCCGACTCTGTGTGACCCCATAGACGGCAGCCCACCAGGCTGCCCCATCCCTGGGATTCTCCAGGCAAGAATACTGGAGTGGGTTGCTATTTCCTTCTCCAATGCATGAAAGAGAAAAGTGAAAGTGAAGTCGCTCAGTCTGTCCGACTGTTAGCGACCCCATGGACTGCAGCCCACCAGGCTACTCCGTCCATTGGATTTTCCAGGCAAGAGTACTGGGGTGGGGTGCCATTGCCTTCCCCGAGTAAAGAGTAAAGAGTAAAGAGGAGAAAAAAAGCAATCCAGAATTCCCCAGGAGTTGTTAGGGTTTCAGTTCTCCAGTCAAGGCCTGATTCTTCTCTTTATTAAGTTATCTAATCTCTAAGAGGGAAATTGATGAGTCAGAATGAACCTTGGATGAAGTCAGGCTATCATTAGGAAAGGCTTCCATTTACACAGTAACTATCCCCATCCATAGAATGCAGGTTGTAGCCAATAGGCTTTTGTGTTTAAGAAGTAATTGTGTTACAAATTGAATTTTGTGTTACAAATCTAGTCATCGGTGGCTACCCAGACATCTGTTTTTGGTCAAAATACCCCATGAGTTGTCAAATAGTTTTTTATGGTTTGGAGGCCACCTGTGAAGATTAGTCTGGCTCCAAGTGATATAAGGGTCAATAGCGTTTTCTTTTTCAGTTAAAGAAGATCCTTTCAGTTCAATTCAGTCGCTCAGTCGTGTCCGACTCTTTGCGACCCCATGAATCGCAGCAACGCCAGGCCTCCCTGTCCATCACCAACTCCTGGAGTTCACTCAAACTCACATCCATCGAGTCAGTGATGCCATCCAGCCATCTCATCCTCGGTCGTCCCCTTCTCCTCCTGCCCCCAATCCCTCCCAGCATCAGAGTCTTTTCCAATGAGTCAGCTCTTCTCATGAGGTGGCCAAAGTACTGGAGTTTCAGCCTTGGGACCATTCCTTCCAAAGAAATCCCAGGGCTGATCTCCTTCAGAATGGACTGGTTGGATCTTCTTGCAGTCCAAGGGACTCTCAAGAGTCTTCTCCAACACCACAGTTCAAAAGCATCAATTCTTTGGTGCTCAGCCTTCTTCACAGTCCATCTCTAACATCCATACACAACCACCGGAAAAACCATAGCTTTGACTAGACAGACCTTTGTTGGCAAAGCAATGTCTCTGCTTTTCAATATGTTGTCTAGGTTGGTCATAACTTTTCTTCCGAGGAGTAAGTGTCTTAATTTCATGGCTGCAGTCACCATCTACAGTGATTTTGGAGCCCCCAAAATAACACTTCAAGTAAGGTCAGTATCAATAAACTCTTGTTTGAGAAGCTCTTCATCTTTCCTTCAATTCTGAATGATAACCTTGCTGGGCAGAGTATCTCTAGTTATAGATGTTACTCCTTTAGCACTTTAAATATATCATGCACTTTTTGGCCTGCGAAGTTTCTACAGAAAAATCAGCTGATAGACTTATGAGGGGGTCCCTTATATGTGACTTTTTCTCTTGCTGCCTTTAGAGCTCTCTTTAACTTTTGCTGTTTTAATTATGATGTATGTGCTTCCTGTGCCTGGGTATCTGTTTCCTTCAGGTTTGAGAAATTTTCAGCCGTAATTTAATCAAATACATTTTTTACCCTTTTCTCCTTTTCGACCCTTATATAATGCAATTGTTAGTATGCTTGGTGTTGGCACAGAGGTCCCTTAAAGTTTGTTTTTCTCTTTGCTGTTCTGATTGAATGATTTCCATTCTGTCTTCTGGATTGCTTATGCCTTCTGTATCACCTAATTTTTTTTTTTTGTATTTATTTATTTTTTTACACGAACTCCCAAACATGAAGCCCCCTCCCACCTCCCACCCCACATCATCCCTCCAGATCATCGCCATACACCAGCCCCAAGCATCCTGNCATGGTATATTTCTCCATCTATTAGTGTCCTCTTTGATTTCTTTCATCAGTGTTTTATAGTTTTCTATCACCTAATTTGCTATTAATTCCCTCTAGTGTATTTTTCATTTCAGTTATTATACTCTTTAGTTCTGACCAGTTCTTTTGTTTTCTAGTTCTTTGTTAAAATTCTCACTGTGTTCATCTACTGAAGTAAAATTATCATTCTTATTACAGTTGCTTTGGACATTTTATTACGGAAATTATCTCTGCTTCATTAACTTTTTTTCCCCTGGGTTTTTTTCCTTGTTGTTTTGCTTGAAATGTATTCCTCTGTTTTCTCATTTGAACTTTTCTGTCTTTGTAAAATTAGTTAAAACTGTTGCATACCCCAGTCTTGATGGCATGTCCTTGTGTGTAATCTCCCTATGTAGTCTTCACATGCCCAGTGGCTTTAATGAGAGAGCTGAACCTGGAGTGAACACTGTCTGTATCTCCCTAGGGTGTGGTGGCAGCCACAGTCTTGATGGGAGGTAGGGCTAGTGTTGGAGGGGCTAGAACTAGAGCCAGGTGCAAGCTGGGTTTTCTCCTAGGCCATCACCATCCTATGGAGGAAGGGGGACTGATCAGGGCCTGAGGTTCTGGAGCAGGAGCCCTGAGGGAGTTGGGTTTCTCCCAGGTGTGATGGCAGCGTCTGCTGCGGTTGGTTAGGGGCGTGATGGGCACTGAGGCTTGGGTCTGCATTTCTGTGCTGGTTTCCTTTCCCCTCTAGTGGACCTGCCTTGGTTAGAAGCCGGATTGGGGCTGGAGGGGTTGTTACTACATTATTGAGCTGGTTTCACTCCCTCCCAAGTATATTCACTGATGCACACACTGGCAATGGCTGCTTCCATCCTGGTCAGAGGCAGGGCTGGGGTCTAAGCAAGCTTCATTTTCTTCGACTGTACACACTCTCCCTGGCAGCCTTCACTGTAGTGGGAACAGCAGGGGAGCAAGAGGGGCTGGAGAAGCAGCCTGGTGGGGGTGGGGTATATGATAGGGTGGTCCTGGGAAGCAGGTGAGAGAGCCCCAGGCAGTTTTTAGTTTCTCGCATCCACACTGTGACTGTGAATAAACAAGTCTGTGCACATGCCCTTGTGGACTCTTGGTTTTTTACCATACTCCAGTAAGTCCCACTCATTTTCAAACCAAATAAGGGGCTTGTCTTCCTGGTTTTGGACCTTGTGGCTGGGACGCCTAACATGTGGATCTAACTTCTCACCATCTCCGACCCCACCAGGGAGGATCCTTGAGCCTGTGATATCTCTTTCCTTTTCTATGTCCTGTACTAGGGGTGTGGGTCTCAACCAGACCCCTTGCCCTTCCTATGAGACTCTGTGTAGATCTTTCTTTACAGCCTTGATTGTAGAAAAGCTGTCCTGCTGATCCCCAGGTAGATTTCAGTGAGAGTCCCTCTATATGTAGTTGTAGTTTTGAGGTATTTGTGAGAGGAGGTGAGCCCAGTGTCTTCCTGCTCCACCATCTTGATCTCTCATAACTATACGTGTTCTACTGGCTCTGTTTCTTTGGAGGACTCTGACTAATATAGGAACCAATGTTGATTCAGTCCAGTGGCCAATATTTCCTTACTTTGGTGAGTAATTTCATGTAAACTTTACAACATTCCATGGGGAGTGGGGTGCTGTCTCTGGGGTCGCACAGAGTCGGACACAACTGAAGTGACTTAGCAGCAGCAGCAGCATGCTGGGGATACCAGAGATGATCCTTAGTTCAGTTCAGTTCAGTCACTCAGTTGTGTCTGACTCTGTGACCCCATGGACTGCAGCACACCAGGCTTCCCTGTCCATCACCAACTCCCAGAGCCTACTCAAACTCATGTCTGTTGAGTCAGTGATGCCATCCAACCATCTCATCCTCTGTTGTCCCCTTCTCCTCCCACCTTTAATCTTTCCCAGCATCAGTCTTTGCAAATGAGTCGGTTCTTCCCATCAGGTGGCCAAAGTATTGGAGCTTCAGCATCAGTCCTTCCAATGAATATTCAGGACTGATTTCCTTTAGGATTGACTGATTTGATCTCCTTGCGGTCCAAGGAACTCTCAAGAGTCTTCTTCAACACCACAGTTCAAAAGCATCAATTCTTTGACTCACAGCTTTCTTTATAGTCCAACTTTCACATCCATACATGACTCCTGGAAGAACCATAGCTTTGACTAGACACACCTTTATCGGTAAAGTAATGTTTCTGCTTTTTAATATGCTGTCTATGATAGTCATAACTTTTCTTCCAATGAACAAGTGTCTTTTAGTTTCATGGCTGTAGCCACAAAATCTGCAGTGATTTTGGAGCCCAAGAAAATAAAGTCTGTCACTGTTTCTCCATTTATTTGCCATGAAGTGATGGGACCGGATGCCATGATCTTAGTTTTCTGAATATTGAGTTTTAAGTCAGCTTTTTCACTCTCCTCTTTCACTTTCATCAAGAGACTCTTTAGTTCTTCACTTTTTGCTCTAAGTGTGCTGTCATTTGCATATCTGAGGTTATTGATATATCTCCTGGCAATCTTGATTCCAGTTTGTGCTTCAACCTTAACATGATTTGTGTCCAGATTTCTCCCAGCACCTCTTTTCGACACTGGATCTAATTGCTGGCATTCTGTAATAGCCTCTTTGAGTTGCTCCAAAAATTGTGTCTTTGGGGATTTCATGGATGCTAGGATCTTAGCAGGAGATGCCTGTGTCACACACTGACCAGCCGGGGCATTTTGTTGAAGGTTAGTTATTTTGGAGATGGGTCCCACCTCTTTTAATAACCAACACCTTAAGAAGTTTTAGACCACTTAAAAAGTTATTTATTTTGCTAACTGATCTCAATTGGATTTTGGTCTGAGGCCAAGAACCCTTATTGTATCCAAAGCACTCTGAAACATGGTCTACCCTCAAAGCATGTGCGTGTGTTCAGTCCTGTCTGACTCTTTGCAATCCTCAAAGCATATCTGCTGTCAGTTTATATATCAATGCTTTTATCTTTAAATAACCAACAAGCTCTGGTGAATGGAATGAGTTCTGCCATCTAGGCAAATTTTGCCACTTGCAAGGAGTCATATTCTAGAGATGAAGTGAGACCTGTTATGATGTATCTCTGTTGGTTTTTTTTTTTTTT
>SJYX01013289.1:34097-67157 GCA_006410675.1 Oreotragus oreotragus | reverse complement strand
CATCTCATCCTCTGTTGTCCCCTTCTCCTCCCACCTTTAATCTTTCCCAGCATCAGTCTTTGCAAATGAGTCGGTTCTTCCCATCAGGTGGCCAAAGTATTGGAGCTTCAGCATCAGTCCTTCCAATGAATATTCAGGACTGATTTCCTTTAGGATTGACTGATTTGATCTCCTTGCGGTCCAAGGAACTCTCAAGAGTCTTCTTCAACACCACAGTTCAAAAGCATCAATTCTTTGACTCACAGCTTTCTTTATAGTCCAACTTTCACATCCATACATGACTCCTGGAAGAACCATAGCTTTGACTAGACACACCTTTATCGGTAAAGTAATGTTTCTGCTTTTTAATATGCTGTCTATGATAGTCATAACTTTTCTTCCAATGAACAAGTGTCTTTTAGTTTCATGGCTGTAGCCACAAAATCTGCAGTGATTTTGGAGCCCAAGAAAATAAAGTCTGTCACTGTTTCTCCATTTATTTGCCATGAAGTGATGGGACCGGATGCCATGATCTTAGTTTTCTGAATATTGAGTTTTAAGTCAGCTTTTTCACTCTCCTCTTTCACTTTCATCAAGAGACTCTTTAGTTCTTCACTTTTTGCTCTAAGTGTGCTGTCATTTGCATATCTGAGGTTATTGATATATCTCCTGGCAATCTTGATTCCAGTTTGTGCTTCAACCTTAACATGATTTGTGTCCAGATTTCTCCCAGCACCTCTTTTCGACACTGGATCTAATTGCTGGCATTCTGTAATAGCCTCTTTGAGTTGCTCCAAAAATTGTGTCTTTGGGGATTTCATGGATGCTAGAATCTTAGCAGGAGATGCCTGTGTCACACACTGACCAGCCGGGGCATTTTGTTGAAGGTTAGTTATTTTGGAGATGGGTCCCACCTCTTTTAATAACCAACACCTTAAGAAGTTTTAGACCGCTTAAAAAGTTATTTATTTTGCTAACTGATCTCAATTGGATTTTGGTCTGAGGCCAAGAACCCTTATTGTATCCAAAGCACTCTGAAACATGGTCTACCCTCAAAGCATGTGCGTGTGTTCAGTCCTGTCTGACTCTTTGCAATCCTCAAAGCATATCTGCTGTCAGTTTATATATCAATGCTTTTATCTTTAAATAACCAACAAGCTCTGGTGAATGGAATGAGTTCTGCCATCTAGGCAAATTTTGCCACTTGCAAGGAGTCATATTCTAGAGATGAAGTGAGACCTGTTATGATGTATCTCTGTTGGTTTTTTTTTTTTTTATGTAAGTCTTAAGATATGATCCATCAACAGAGAAAGTTTAAGTTTGGATTTTCTAATGAATTAATTTGGAGAATAGATTGTTCACACATAGAGATTAAATAGTCATGAATTTCTCCTTCTCCAGGTAATAGAAGAGTTGTGTTGTTGTTTAGTTGCTAAGTTGCAACCTCATAAACTGTAACATGCCAGGCTCCTCTATCCTTCATTATCTCCCAGAATTTGCACAGATTCATGTCTGTTGAGTAGGTGATGCTATCTAACCATCTCATCCTCTGCCATCCCCTTCTCCTTTTACGAAAGTAAAAGGCATCAGGATCTAGCATCAGGATCTTTTCCAATGAGTTGGCTCTTCACATCAAGTGGTCAAAGTATTGGAGCTTCAGCTTTAGCTTCAGTCCTTCCAATGAATATTTGGGGTTGATTCCTTTGGGATTAATTGGTTTGCTCTCCTTGCAGTCCAAGAAAATAAGAGCAGCATCATTTAAAATATTGTAACAGTGAATGGAACGTGTGGAAGAGAAAATAATAGGATTTCATATGGAATAAGCCCACTTGCTCAGAAATGTGTGTTTTTAGCAAGCACCAAAGATTATGCAGCATAAGACACATCACGAGGCTTCAATAGTACATGAACTGAGAACTTCCAGATGTTCAAGCTGGATTTAGAAAAGGCAGAGGAACCGGAGATCAAGTTGCCAACATCCACTAGATCATTGAAAAAACAAGAGAGTTACAGAAAAACATCTACCGCTTTATTGACTATGCCAAAGCCTTTGACTGTGTGGATCACAGCAAACTGTGGAAAATTCTTCAAGAGATGGGAATACCAGACCACCTTACCTGCCTCCTGAGAAATCTGTATGCAGGTCAAGAAGTAATAATTAGAACCAGACATGGAACAAAGGACTGGCTCCAAATTGGGAAAGGAGTATGTCAAGGCTATGTATTGTCACCCGACTTATTTAACTTATGTGCAGAGTATATCATACAAAATGCTGGGCTGGAAGAAGCACAAGTTGGAATCAAGATTGCTGGGAGAAATATCAATAACCTCAGATATGCAGATACACCACCTTTATGGCCGAAAGTGTAGAGGAACTAAAGAGCCTCTTGATGAAAGTGAAAGAGGAGAGTGGAAAAAGCTGGCTTAAAGCTCAACATTCAGAAAACTAAGATAATGGCATCTGGTCCCATCACTTCATGGCAAATAGATGGGGAAACAGTGGAAACAGGGTCAGACTTTATTTTTTGGGGCTCCAAAATCACTGCAGATGCTAATTGCAGCCATGAAATTAAAAGGTGCTTACTCCTTGGAAGAAAAGTTACGTATGATCAACCTAGATAGCATATTGAAAAGCAGAGACATTACTTTGCCAACAAAGTTCCATCTAGTCAAGGCTATGGTTTTTCCAGTGGTCATGTATGGATGTGAGAGTGGACTGTGAAGAAGGCTGAACGCCGAAGAATTGATGCTTTTGAACTGTGGTGTTGGAGAAGACTCTTGAGAGTCCCTTGGACTGCAAGGAGATCCAACCAGTCCATTCTAAAGATCAGTCCTGGGTGTTCTTTGGAAAGACTGATGCTAAAGCTGAAACTCCAGTACTTTGGCCACCTCATGCAAAGAGTTGACTCATTGAAAAAGACTCTGATGCTGAGAGGGACTGAGGGCAGGAGGAGAAGGGGATGACAGAGGATGAGATGGCTGGATGACATCACTGACTCGATGGATGTGAGTTTGAGTGAACTCCGGGAGTTGGTGATGGACAGGGAGGCCTGGCGTGCTGTGATTCATGGGGTCGCAAAGAGTCGGACACGACTGAGCAACTAAACTGAACTGAAAAATCACTGCCGATGATGACTGCAGCCATGAAATTGAAAGACCCTTGCTCCTTGGAAGAAAAGCTATGACCATCCTAGACAGCATATTAAAAAGCAGAGACTACTTTACTGACAAAGGTGCATCTAATCAAGGCTATGGTTTTGCCAGTGGTCATGTATGGATGTGAGAGTTGGATTATAAAGAAAACTGAGCACTGAAGAATTGATGCTTTTCAACTGTGGTGTTGGAGAAGACTCTTGAGAGTCCCTTGGACTGCAAGAAGGTCAAATCAGTCAATCCTAAAGGAAATCAGTTCTGAATATTCATTGGAAGGGCTGATGCTGAAGCTCCAATACTTTGGCCACCTGATGGGAAGAACTGACTCATTTGAAAAGACCCTGATGCTTGGAAAGATTGAAGGCAGGAGGAGAAGGGGACAACAAAGGATGAGATGGTTGGATGGTGTCACTGACTCAATGGACATGAGTTTGAGCAAGCTCTGGGAGTTGGTGATGGACAGGAAAGCCTGGCATGCTGCAGTCCATGGGGTCACAAAGAGTTGGACGTGACTGAGCGACCTAACTGAACTGAAGACACATCAAGTTTAAAGGAGACCATGAAACAAAATTCACAGAAGCCTTCACTGGGTTAAATGCTGTAACTATCAGAGCAGTAGGTTTTGCCACTAGATCAAAAAGAAGATTGTGGTGAACCTTTGACCTTTTGATTTCCATGAAATTAAGTCAAGAGCATTAAAAGCTTGTACACATTGCTATTGTACAAATAGGCAGAGAGATTTATAGTAACTAGGAAAACCTAGAGTGAGACACTGTCGAAGAGTTCAACTTTGCTGTTGTAGCATAAAGACAGCCTTGGACAATGTATAAAGCAAGTTGTGTGACTGCATTCCAGTAATGCAGTATTTATAAAACAGATGGCTAGATAAGGACCTTTTATTGGAGAATATAGTCCTTTAATATTTATTGTTGATACTGATATATTTGGATTTCTTTCTACCATTTTATTTTGTGCTTTGTAAATGTCTTGCCTTTTATATACATATTTTCTCTTTTCTTTTGGATTGATAGAGATTTAAGAATTAAAAAAAAATTCCATCTTTCTCCTCTGTTGAATTTGAAGCTATTTTAATTTTTTGTGGTCCTAACAAGCATGTTTAACTTAACAAATTCAAAATCACTATTTTTGCCTATCTCCCAAATTATATAATTTAAAATTTTTAGTTCTCTATATTTAACCCCACAATTTAGATATTACTGTTGCTCTTTTATACAGTCAGTGTTAATTTAGATTTTTCCATATAGGTTCCATTTATTTTGCCCACCATTGGGTTTTGCATTATGTACCATGATTTTGGGCCTATTTTACTTCCTGAATTTCAGAAGCCAGTTATTAGACTAATTTTTTAAAGGTAAGTAAGTAAGTAAAGTCACTCAGTCGTGTCCAACTCTTTGTGACTCCATGGACTGCAGCCCACCAGCCTCCTCAGTCCATGGGATTCTCCAAGCAAGAATACTGGAGTGGGTTGCCATTTCCTTCTCCAGGGGATTTTCCCAACCCAGGGATCGAACCTGGGTCTCCCAGGTTGGAGGCAGATGGTTTAACCTCTGAGCCACCAGGGAAGTCCCAATGTTACCTTTTTAACGGTAACTTGTCTTTTTCCCTCTAACTGCATATATGACCTGCCTTTTGTTGTTCTGTGGTGTTTAGGTGTGAATCTCTATATTTAAGCTTTTTAGAATTCATCCAGATTCTTAAATCTGAGGATTTGTGCATTTTGTCATTTTTGGAAAATTTTCAGCTCTTATATCTTTGAATATTGTTTCATCCCTATATTATCTATTAGCTCATTCTTACACTTCTATTAGAGGTATGTTAAGCATTCTCCTTTGTTCTCTCAATATCTATTAAATTCCCTCTTAATTTTTTTGTCTTTTTATTCTTTCCTTATTCAGACCTATCTCCAGTAGTAATTCTTTCTTCAATCATGTCTAATCCTTTATTTCATCTCTTCATTGAGTTTCTAAGTTCAGTTATGTTTTAATTTCTATACACTTATGAAATCTGCCTGTTCATATTTTAAGTACTATCTTTTAACTATATTCAGTGTAATTATTTCCAGTCATTGTGAGTCAGATGTGCTTGTAATCTGTTGAGTGTCAGTCATGCATGCTAATTTGTTTCCTTCTGTGCCTAAGAATCTTTTATCTGAAGGCCTTATTTATCTGTAAATCTTTGGAGGCCTGGCTTTAAGATATACTCCTCTAGGATTTGCCTTTATTCCTGCCAGTCAGTTGGAGTGTTCAAGCTAAATTCTTACCATGGATTTTTTTCCCATTGTAAGGGAAGTACAGATTTTTGTCTTTGCGTGCAGGGCCAACATGTGGATGGAAAGTTCCAGAGAAGACTTTTCCTTTCCCCCAGAGTGAAGGTAAACTAGACACATTTTCTCATGATGTCTGTGTTCATCTTATCTCTGAGGGAGTGTTGGCAAGTCTCATCTCATCTGACCTGCCATATAAGGGTTTTTCTCTGGTGCCCCTGTTTTTATAAAGACCAAAATACTGGAAATCAGACCTCCCAAAGGTGGGCAGAGTCTTCAGTGGTAGTTGTTAGCTGTAGCACCTAGCTGTCTCATGAATTCAAGTCTTTGCTTTATGTTTGGCCTGAGGAGCATTTCTCCTTAAATGCCCAGCGATAAATTTAAAGAAATAAAAAAACATTTTGTCTGGATCTTTTAGATAACTGTCTGGGAGTTTTTCTTGAGTTATCCACTCCACTGAATTGTGTAAAACAGAAGTATTCTCCAATTCTTTTTGATATTTTGTAGAGTTACACTTAAAAAATCTCTCTTAAATTAATCACCATTACTTTAGCCGTGTTTTGAGAAAATTAAAGATGAACAAAAATGTTTTATTGTGGAAGATCATTTAATTATAATATTTGGGGCCATCTTTATGCTGAAGCATAAGGGTGATGTCACAAACAACAGAACTGAATAGTTTAAATTTAGAGATGCATCTATAACTGTGTGATGCATTAGTTTGTGTGATACTTTTGTTCTTCCCTTTCATTGTTAAATATTATTATTAAATCAGTTGGGTTTGACAGATGAATGTACATATCTAAAGGAAAGGAAATGTTGCTGCACCATTTCACTCAGTTAAGGTGTGATAACTGATAGTTTCAAATGATAAATTCTCATTTTAGTGAAACTTTAAAATCATACAAAGTAGGTATTAGATCATGGGCTCACAAAGAGTCAGGCATGACTCAGCGACTGAACAACAGCAAATGCTTTCTATTATATTAGCTCTTTATTAAGTTTATAAAGATCAGTGGTCTTTCATGGGACAGAAGGGAAATCATCGAGAGAATACTTGGAAGTTATTATGTTAAAATTGTATTTAGATAAAAATCTATGTTTTGCAGCAGAGGATGAAATAATTAATTAACTTGGTAAAGATAAATTTTATTTTCCCTTGAAGAAACCATTTGTAATTAATTTTGTGCCTCAAGTTGGATTGACTCAGCAACAAATTGTCAATCCCCATTGTTTGATGCAAACCTCATTTATTTGGATAGAAATGAATAAAGCAGGGATTCTAAACTTGAGATTTGGGCCTCAGAAAGTTTGAGATCCCCTGAAATTACAAACAGTTTATACATATATATTCCTACAATTTCTTGGGGCCAGCCAACCCCTTTGTTAGCCCTCACATCTCCTTCGTACATTTGTGCAGTGCAAGCTGTATAACTGCATGTGGTGGTTAGATTTTCTAAAAGCCTGCATCCTGTAGTTTGAGAAACTGAAATAGATAAATGAAAGCAACATGATTTGACGTATTGAGGAAAGTTTGTCTCATGGGGATGATAAATCACATCTAAAGTTTAAGTTTTTAAGTCAAACTTACAAGTTATCTTCATCAGATGTATTAAATATGGAGATGATAGTAAACTCTCAGAGTAAAACGTCATTTAAAAAAAATTAAGGTATAGTTAATTTACAACATTGTGTTTATTTCAAGTGTACAGCAAAGCTCCCTGTGCTATATAGTAGGTCCTTGTGTTTACCTATTTGTGTATAGTAGTATGTATATGTTAATCTCAAACTGCTAATTTTTTTTTTTTTTTTTATGGGAGTTGGTGATGGACAGGAAAGCCTGGCATGCTGCAGTCCATGGGGTCACAAAGAGTTGGACGTGACTGAGCGACCTAACTGAACTGAAGACACATCAAGTTTAAAGGAGACCATGAAACAAAATTCACAGAAGCCTTCACTGGGTTAAATGCTGTAACTATCAGAGCAGTAGGTTTTGCCACTAGATCAAAAAGAAGATTGTGGTGAACCTTTGACCTTTTGATTTCCATGAAATTAAGTCAAGAGCATTAAAAGCTTGTACACATTGCTATTGTACAAATAGGCAGAGAGATTTATAGTAACTAGGAAAACCTAGAGTGAGACACTGTCGAAGAGTTCAACTTTGCTGTTGTAGCATAAAGACAGCCTTGGACAATGTATAAAGCAAGTTGTGTGACTGCATTCCAGTAATGCAGTATTTATAAAACAGATGGCTAGATAAGGACCTTTTATTGGAGAATATAGTCCTTTAATATTTATTGTTGATACTGATATATTTGGATTTCTTTCTACCATTTTATTTTGTGCTTTGTAAATGTCTTGCCTTTTATATACATATTTTCTCTTTTCTTTTGGATTGATAGAGATTTAAGAATTTAAAAAAAATTCCATCTTTCTCCTCTGTTGAATTTGAAGCTATTTTAATTTTTTGTGGTCCTAACAAGCATGTTTAACTTAACAAATTCAAAATCACTATTTTTGCCTATCTCCCAAATTATATAATTTAAAATTTTTAGTTCTCTATATTTAACCCCACAATTTAGATATTACTGTTGCTCTTTTATACAGTCAGTGTTAATTTAGATTTTTCCATATAGGTTCCATTTATTTTGCCCACCATTGGGTTTTGCATTATGTACCATGATTTTGGGCCTATTTTACTTCCTGAATTTCAGAAGCCAGTTATTAGACTAATTTTTTAAAGGTAAGTAAGTAAGTAAAGTCACTCAGTCGTGTCCAACTCTTTGTGACTCCATGGACTGCAGCCCACCAGCCTCCTCAGTCCATGGGATTCTCCAAGCAAGAATACTGGAGTGGGTTGCCATTTCCTTCTCCAGGGGATTTTCCCAACCCAGGGATCGAACCTGGGTCTCCCAGGTTGGAGGCAGATGGTTTAACCTCTGAGCCACCAGGGAAGTCCCAATGTTACCTTTTTAAAGGTAACTTGTCTTTTTCCCTCTAACTGCATATATGACCTGCCTTTTGTTGTTCTGTGGTGTTTAGGTGTGAATCTCTATATTTAAGCTTTTTAGAATTCATCCAGATTCTTAAATCTGAGGATTTGTGCATTTTGTCATTTTTGGAAAATTTTCAGCTCTTATATCTTTGAATATTGTTTCATCCCTATATTATCTATTAGCTCATTCTTACACTTCTATTAGAGGTATGTTAAGCATTCTCCTTTGTTCTCAATATCTATTAAATTCCCTCTTAATTTTTTTGTCTTTTTATTCTTTCCTTATTCAGACCTATCTCCAGTAGTAATTCTTTCTTCAATCATGTCTAATCCTTTATTTCATCTCTTCATTGAGTTTCTAAGTTCAGTTATGTTTTAATTTCTATACACTTATGAAATCTGCCTGTTCATATTTTAAGTACTATCTTTTAACTATATTCAGTGTAATTATTTCCAGTCATTGTGAGTCAGATGTGCTTGTAATCTGTTGAGTGTCAGTCATGCATGCTAATTTGTTTCCTTCTGTGCCTAAGAATCTTTTATCTGAAGGCCTTATTTATCTGTAAATCTTTGGAGGCCTGGCTTTAAGATATACTCCTCTAGGATTTGCCTTTATTCCTGCCAGTCAGTTGGAGTGTTCAAGCTAAATTCTTACCATGGATTTTTTTCCCATTGTAAGGGAAGTACAGATTTTTGTCTTTGCGTGCAGGGCCAACATGTGGATGGAAAGTTCCAGAGAAGACTTTTCCTTTCCCCCAGAGTGAAGGTAAACTAGACACATTTTCTCATGATGTCTGTGTTCATCTTATCTCTGAGGGAGTGTTGGCAAGTCTCATCTCATCTGACCTGCCATCTAAGGGTTTTTCTCTGGTGCCCCTGTTTTTATAAAGACCAAAATACTGGAAATCAGACCTCCCAAAGGTGGGCAGAGTCTTCAGTGGTAGTTGTTAGCTGTAGCACCTAGCTGTCTCATGAATTCAAGTCTTTGCTTTATGTTTGGCCTGAGGAGCATTTCTCCTTAAATGCCCAGCGATAAATTTAAAGAAATAAAAAAACATTTTGTCTGGATCTTTTAGATAACTGTCTGGGAGTTTTTCTTGAGTTATCCACTCCACTGAATTGTGTAAAACAGAAGTATTCTCCAATTCTTTTTGATATTTTGTAGAGTTACACTTAAAAAATCTCTCTTAAATTAATCACCATTACTTTAGCCGTGTTTTGAGAAAATTAAAGATGAACAAAAATGTTTTATTGTGGAAGATCATTTAATTATAATATTTGGGGCCATCTTTATGCTGAAGCATAAGGGTGATGTCACAAACAACAGAACTGAATAGTTTAAATTTAGAGATGCATCTATAACTGTGTGATGCATTAGTTTGTGTGATACTTTTGTTCTTCCCTTTCATTGTTAAATATTATTATTAAATCAGTTGGGTTTGACAGATGAATGTACATATCTAAAGGAAAGGAAATGTTGCTGCACCATTTCACTCAGTTAAGGTGTGATAACTGATAGTTTCAAATGATAAATTCTCATTTTAGTGAAACTTTAAAATCATACAAAGTAGGTATTAGATCATGGGCTCACAAAGAGTCAGGCATGACTCAGCGACTGAACAACAGCAAATGCTTTCTATTATATTAGCTCTTTATTAAGTTTATAAAGATCAGTGGTCTTTCATGGGACAGAAGGGAAATCATCGAGAGAATACTTGGAAGTTATTATGTTAAAATTGTATTTAGATAAAAATCTATGTTTTGCAGCAGAGGATGAAATAATTAATTAACTTGGTAAAGATAAATTTTATTTTCCCTTGAAGAAACCATTTGTAATTAATTTTGTGCCTCAAGTTGGATTGACTCAGCAACAAATTGTCAATCCCCATTGTTTGATGCAAACCTCATTTATTTGGATAGAAATGAATAAAGCAGGGATTCTAAACTTGAGATTTGGGCCTCAGAAAGTTTGAGATCCCCTGAAATTACAAACAGTTTATACATATATATTCCTACAATTTCTTGGGGCCAGCCAACCCCTTTGTTAGCCCTCACATCTCCTTCGTACATTTGTGCAGTGCAAGCTGTATAACTGCATGTGGTGGTTAGATTTTCTAAAAGCCTGCATCCTGTAGTTTGAGAAACTGAAATAGATAAATGAAAGCAACATGATTTGACGTATTGAGGAAAGTTTGTCTCATGGGGATGATAAATCACATCTAAAGTTTAAGTTTTTAAGTCAAACTTACAAGTTATCTTCATCAGATGTATTAAATATGGAGATGATAGTAAACTCTCAGAGTAAAACGTCATTTAAAAAAAATTAAGGTATAGTTAATTTACAACATTGTGTTTATTTCAAGTGTACAGCAAAGCTCCCTGTGCTATATAGTAGGTCCTTGTGTTTACCTATTTGTGTATAGTAGTATGTATATGTTAATCTCAAACTGCTAATTTTTTTTTTTTTTTTTACTTTATTTTACTTTACAGTATTGGTTTTGGCATACATTGACATGAATCCGCCACGGGTGTACATGAACTCCCAAACATGAACCCCCCTCCCACCTCCCACCCCACCTAATGTTTTATTACGATGTATAAATAATATATAATACACATTATTTTTTATTTGTTTATACTAAACTCCTTTGTGCATGTGTTTACCAGACTTGGGAGGAGCTCTTCACCCCAGGAGAAGTAGCTGTCTTACAAATCTTTCAAACCTTGCTGGATTTCTTGACCATGTTTAAGATACACTATGTTGAGTAGCTGACTTTCCAGCTGAAATTTCAGATTGGCAAAGAATGTGGTTACTGGCTAACCACTGTCTTACTTCACATTTCCTATTGTTTCTTCTCAAGGGGAGTAGCTAATACATCTTTTAAAGAAAGCAAGCTAATGTATTACCATAAAAAAAGGAAATTCAGGGAGAGAAGAACAAGAAAAGTTTTGTGTTCCAAATACAGAATAATGTGACTGTGACTGGCATAAATTGATAGCTAGCTGTTTTGTTTAAAGAACTGTTTTAGTATCAATACGGCTGAATTTATTTTTTTTAACAGGTTGGATGGAAATTTTGCTAAGCTGTATTTCTTTTAGGATCCTCTAATTTTTTTGTTCCTGCGTAAAAAAAAAAACCCAAGTATTTCTTATCTGGTACTTCATGAAAGAAACCCCTCCCTTTAAAAACTTGTAGGACTTATATAAGGAAGTTGGAAATAACGTCTTTTTCCTACCCAGGTCAAAATGTTCTCATTTTTCGTCTTTGCTGGCTAATAGTGGACTTCTTTTAGAGCTCATGTACATAAAAAGTCCTTGAGCAGTGGTGGTGAAGCCTTTTGACAGTCTTGTTTTCCATGTGGCAAAAAGAAAACCGGTTCCTGAGTTATCTCTCCATGAATGAGGAATGCCCTCTGCTTATTCTATCACTCTCAGAAAGTTATTACTCCTTCGGGGATCAGTTCACAGCTTCCCTCCATCTGGAACAGATTGTTCACTGGGTAGAATTCTCATTGTGGACATCTTTATGACTGTTTTATGTACTTGGTAATATACTCCCACTGATTGGTGTCCATTTCATACTTGGGTCTGCAGTTTATACTTAAAGGTAAGCCCATAACTTTCTTAGCTTGTGTCTCTACCATCCGTTCCTCCATGCCTCCCTTTCACCCTGTTCTCTCTGACCCCCAAAAGCAGAGCTCAGGACAAAAACTGGTGAGTAAGTAATTTGTTTGGAAGTGATCCCATTGAGCAAGGATGAGGAATCAGGGGAATTGAACAGGAAGGGAGGGAAAACTAATACAGTGAAACATCAAGTTTTCCATTCCTGTGGGTCACTGGTGTTCGGCATTGTTAGGAGATTCTTTTAAATGTGTCTCTGAACTATTTGCCTGGGAAGCAAAAGGGGGAAGCATTTGTTCACTGGTTTCTGCCTCCTGTTGGTTCAAGGCTGATCCATGCAAGTGATAACTCCATAAGGTGGGACCAAAAGGATTTACATCAGTGCATAAGAAGTGTTCATTAAAATTTCGCAAATCTAACAGGCCCCAACTCAGTTTTGAGTGCATAGCATGCACTAGTGACAACTAGGTTATATTTCCAAAAACATGGAAATAGCACAAATAACTCATTATTATTCCTAGTCCCCCAAATCTGCTAAATGAACAAATAGGCTCTATTTTGTTTTATGATGTTCAAAGTATTGTTCTGCTGATGTTTTCTCTGGTGTCCAACATTCTTCCTACAGAATTTACATATTACTATCTACAGAGCAATTGAAGGTCAGTAATTATGAAAAGGTGTTACACATGTAATGCTCTTCAGAAATGTGCCACACGGACATGTTTTCACTTTACAGCATTGCTGCTTAATCCTTTAAAAATATTTTTATTTTTGAAGAAAGTATGAAGTGAAGTGGAGTTGCTAAGTCATGTCTGACTCTTTGCGACCCCATGGACTGTAGCCTACTACACTCCTCTGTCCATAAGATTTTCCAGGCAAGAGTACTGGAGTGGGTTGCCATTTCCTTCTCCAGAGGATCTTCCTGACCCAGGGATCAAACCCAGGTCTCCCTCACTGTAGGCGGACNTTGCTAAGTCATGTCTGACTCTTTGCGACCCCATGGACTGTAGCCTACTACACTCCTCTGTCCATAAGATTTTCCAGGCAAGAGTACTGGAGTGGGTTGCCATTTCCTTCTCCAGAGGATCTTCCTGACCCAGGGATCAAACCCAGGTCTCCCTCACTGTAGGCGGACGCTTTACCGTCTGAGCCACCAAAAAGACTTGTAAAAATAATACAGAATGTTCTCATATACCCTTCATCCAGCTTTCTCTCAGGTTTACACTTAAACAGAAAAATTAGGCAATTAACATTGACACTCTGCTGTCAACTAATCTATAAACCTTATTCACATTCAATAATGTTCCCACTAATGTTGAAGAAATTGTTCTTCTGGTCCTGGATCTAGCCCAGGATCATGCATTGTATTTAGTTGTCATGTTTCTATTCTTTCTCTAATAGTCTTTCATGACCTTGACACTTCTGGGGAGAACTGGTCAGTTATTTTGTAGAATGTCCCTCGTTTGGGTTTGTCTGATGATTTCTCACATTTGGACCGAGATTTTGCATTTTTTGGTAAGAATATTGAGAAGTTGTGCTGTGCCCTTTTAACTGCATTGCATCAAGGGTTCATGATGTCACCATGTCTTGTTACTGGTGATGTTCACGTTGATCGCCTGACTAGGATGTTATATGCCAGGTCTCTGCACTGTCAGATGACTGTGTCTTCCTTTGTAACCCTTAAGTATCTTGTAGGGAGATACTTTGAGACTATGGAAGAACCATGTTTGTCATAATACTTTTTGCCTACTAATTTTATCATCCATTGATGATTCTTCTATGTAACAGTTATTAGGTACAGTGTTTGCCTAACCCTGATTCTCTATTTCCATCATTTCTTCTACATTTATTAATTACAAGGCTGGTTTTCATCAACTGGAGTATAACCAATCACTATCATATGGATTGTTGCTCAAATATAAAAATGTATGTTGTTCCTGTCTTAAGCTCCTTCCAGTTGGCTCCTGTATCCTTTCAGCACACCCCTATCATTCTTTGAGCACTCCTTACTTTTTGGCACCAGGAAATGTTTGAGGTGCATCTCTATTTTTCCTGTCCCAGGCTTGGATCCTGCCGTTTTTCCAAGGAGCTTTGGTTCCATTTATTGGAGAGTGGAATTTGGAAACCAAAATCGTGGAGTGAGGTATGCTCATTCATTGCTTCTAGGCCTTCTCAGAGGATAGAGCTAGAAAATATGTGTATGTATGTTGGACATGGAACAACAGACTGGTTCCAAATAGGAAAAGGAGTACATCAAGGCTGTATATTGTCACCCTGCTTATTTAACTTATATGCAGAGTACATCATAAACGCTGGACTGGAAGAAACACAAGCTGGAATCAAGATTGCCAGGAGAAATATCAATAACCTCAGATATGCAGATGACACCACCCTTATGGCAGAAAGTGAAGAGGAACTAAAAAGCCTCTTGATGAAAGTGAAAGTGGAGAGTGAAAAAGTTGGCCTAAAGCTCAACATTCAGAAAACGAAGATCATGGCATCCAGTCCCATCACTTCATGGGAAATAGATGGGGAAACAGTGTCAGATTTTATTTTGGGGGGCTCCAAAATCACTGCAGATGGTGATTGCAGCCATGAAACAGTTAGAACTGCACATGGAACAACAGACTGGTTCCAAATAGGAAAAGGAGTACATCAAGGCTGTATATTGTCACCCTGCTTATTTAACTTATATGCAGAGTACATCATAAACGCTGGACTGGAAGAAACACAAGCTGGAATCAAGATTGCCAGGAGAAATATCAATAACCTCAGATATGCAGATGACACCACCCTTATGGCAGAAAGTGAAGAGGAACTAAAAAGCCTCTTGATGAAAGTGAAAGTGGAGAGTGAAAAAGTTGGCCTAAAGCTCAACATTCAGAAAACGAAGATCATGGCATCTGGTCCCATCACTTCATGGGAAATAGATGGGGAAACAGTGGAAACAGTGTCAGACTTTATTTTTNTAGATGGTAACTGCAGCCATGAAATTAAAAGACGTTTACTCCTTGGAAGAAAAATTATGAGCAACCTAGATAGTATATTCAAAAGCAGAGACATTACTTTGCCGACTAAGGTCCGTCTAGTCAAGTCTATGGTTTTTCCTGTGGTCATGTATGGATGTGAGAGTTGGACTGTGAAGAAAGCTGAGCACCAAAGAACTGATGCTTTTGAACTGTGGTGTTGGAGAAGACTCTCGAGAGTCCCTTGGACTGCAAGAGATCCAACCAGTCCATTCTGAAGGAGATCAGCCCTGGGATTTCTTTGGAAGGAACGATGCTAAAGCTAAAAGTCCAGTACTTTGGCCACCTCATGCAAAGAGTTGACTCATTGGAAAAGACTCTGATGCTGGGAGGGATTGGGGGCAGGAGGAGAAGGGGACGACAAAGGATGAGATGGGTGGATGGCATCACTGACTCGATGGACGTGAGTCTGAGTGAACTCCGGGAGTTGGTGATGGACAGGGAGGCCTGGCATGCTGCAATTCATGGGGTTGCAAAAAATCGGCCACAACTGAGCGACAGAACTGAACTGAACTGAAATTTATTTGACTTAATCTATTTGTAATCTATACATTTTATATTAAATTTATAATTGTAAAACATCCGGACAAGTTTGATAGAGAACTATGGAACTTCCAGTCTAGAATCTCTTTCTCAGAATCAGGCCAGTTACCATGGCAGTCAAGAATTTTGTACTTAATAGTTCTCTGTTGCCAGTTTGATGAAATACGCAAGATATACCCATAAAATGTAATGCTTAAATTAAATAATTTTAAATATATTTATTTCAGTTTTACAAAAAGTTTAAAGTTCTTCCTCTCTCTATTTAAAAAAAAAAGGTTTGTCAGTACCTTTTAAAAACAGTTTTATTTGTTCCTTTGGCTGTGCTGGGTCTCCGTTGCTGCGAGGGCTTTCTCTAGCTGTAGGGCAAAGGCCGCTTCTCTTATCTCAGGACACAGGCTCTAGAGTGCTTGGGTTTCGGTAGCTGTACCACGCTGGCTCAGTCCGTAGCTGTGGTTCCTGGGCTCTAGAGCACAGGCCTAGTCATCCCTCAGCATGTGGCATCTCCCCAGACCAGGGATTGAACCCTTGTCTCCTGCACTGGCAGGCGGATTCTTTACCACTGAGCCTTCCCTCGTGGGAAGATAGGATCCAACTCTTCTCACCTCTCTGGTATCTGATGTGAAAGACAGCTGGTTTAGCAATTGAAATACCAGGGAAATACCGAGTGAATGGGGACAGCAGCAGAGTTTGTATTATTTGCTTATGATTCTTTATACCGAAATGAGAAACCTTTCTCATTTTCCCTACCGATCCTTGGGGCTGGAGGAGAAGGAAGTAGATAGTAGTGGAAGGACTCAAATCTGTGCTCACACTAAATATATAGTTTTCTTTCTTTTTTTTTTTAAATTGAGATATAATTGACATACAACATTATCTTCCTTTCAGGTATAGAATATAATGATTCACTATCTTTATGTGTTGCAAAATGACCACCACAATAAGTTTAGCTATCCATCACCACACATAGTAACAAATTCTTTTTCTTACGATGGGAACTTTTAAGATCTACTCGCTTACTAACTTCTGGATATATAATAGAGTATTATCAACTATGGTCACCATGTCTGTATTTTAATCAGCATAACTTTATTTTTCAACTTATTATTTTTCTCGTTTAGTTTTAGCTGTACTGGGTCTCTGCTGCTGCCCTGGCTTTCCTGCAGTTGCAGAGAGCGGGTGCTCCTCTTTGCTACGACGCGCAGGCGTCTCATGGTGACTTGTCTTGTGGAGAACTGACTCTAGGGTGCAGAGGTTCAGTAGTTGAGGCTTCTGGGCTCCAAAGCACAGGCTCAGTAGCTGTGGCGCATGGTCTCAGGTGCCCCTCAGCATGTGGGATCTTCCCAGACCAGAGATTGAACCCTGTGTCTCCTGCACTGGCAAATGGATTCTTTACCAGTGAGCCACCAGGGAAGCCCCTTAATGAGTATAATTTTAAACGCTTTTTGATTTCTAATATGACCGTTATCCTCTCTTTACTTTTTTTTTTTTTTTTTTTATGTGGGTCTTAGATGCAACATGCAGGATCTTTAGTTGCAGCATGTGGGATCTAGTTCCCTGACCAGGGACTGAACGTTGGGAGGCCAGAGTCTTAGCCACTGGACCATCAGGGAAGTTCCTTTACCTTTTTTAAAAAGACCATATTAAAATAAAATAAAAGACCACATTACTTTAATTTCAACCCTCCTCTTGCTTTTCAAAACGTCCATTAGACTTATATGTTTATGCCAAATAATTCTTAGGTCAATAAAGAGAAAAGAGGTGGAGGGAGAATGGACATTCAGAATTTTTTTTAATTTTGTTTGCCAAAAAAGAAGACTGAAAAGCCATTTTAAAAATCTTGAAATGCTAACTGTAGAGGTTAAAACTCACTCCAAAAGCCAAGATCTCCCAGCTTTGAATTCCAGTTCCACCTCCCACAAGCTGGGTAAGCTTAGACAAGTTTCTTAACCTCTCTGTGCCCTCAGCGGTAACACTGGGATAATCTCATTATGCCTACTTAAAGTCTTGTTGTGAAGAATGAATGAGTAAATATATAAAGCTCTTGGCCTGGCAGGTAGTAAGTGCTTAGTAAAAGTTTTTCTTTTCTTTCCCTTTTTTAAAAACTGTTTTTGGCAGCCCTGTGCCACATGTGGGATCTTAGTCCCTTGACCAGGCATCAAGCCTGCATGCCCTGCATTGGAAGGCAAATTCTTGACTACTGGATCACCAGGGAAGCTCAGAAAGTGCTTGGTAAATGTTAAGTCTTCTTAATGCCTGCTTAGAACATACACACCACAAACACAAGAACTTCTGTTTTGGCCATAAGCCTATTGGCAGCAATAAATATTTGCAGTTCAGTTCGTTTAAGTTCGACAAATATTTGTGTGTATTTCTGACATGCCAGACAGACCCCAGAGATGCGGTGATGAGTAAGAATTAAGCTTAGAGAGGAAGGCAGAGTTCTCTCTCCCCTCTTTCTTTGCAAGTGCTGTTCCCTCTTCCTGTAATGTTCCCCGCCACTTTTTCACCTGCTTAATTCCTGCTGCTGCTGCTGCTGCTAAGTCGCTTCAGTCGTGTCCGACTCTGTGCGACCCCATAGACGGCAGCCCACCAGGCTCCCCCGTCCCTGGGATTCTCAGGCAAGAACACTGGAGTGGGTCACCATTTCCTTCTCCAATGCATGAAAGAGAAAAGTGAAAGTGAAGTCGCTAAGTCGTGTCCGACTCTTAGCGACCCCATGGACTGTAGCCCACCAGGCTCCTCCATCCATGGGATTTTCCAGGCAAGAGTACTGGAGTGGGGTGCCATTGCCTTCTCCAATGCATGAAAGTGAAAAGTTAAAGAGAAGTCACTCAGTCATGTCCGACTCTTAGCGATCCCATGGACTGTAGCCCACCAGGCTCCTCCATCCATGAGATTTTCCAGGCAAGAGTACTGGAGTGGGGTGCCATTGCCTTCTCCACTTAATTCCTACCATTCATCAAATTCTTAAAACTTTTAGCTCAGACACTATATCCCCACAGAAAAGCTTTCCTGACATCCCAGGATGAGCAAGGAAACTTCCACAGCCCCTGTGCCAACATATGTCCTGTTCTTAGCAGATGGTGATTTGTGTGTTTCCCACTGACTAGTTAGTAACCAGAGGTCAAGAAGGTGGATCTCAGCTCTGTGGCCTCAGCGCCCAGCCCAGGCTCTGCTATGTTATATGTGTGAAATGTGGTAAAGGAACTAATGATGACGAAGAAACCTGGCAATCTTTCCAAGATGAGGGGACTCTTTTTGAACAGTCGTGCCATAGCCTTGGGTTTTCCAGGTGGCTTAGTGATAAAGAATCTGCCTGCCAATGGTTCAATCCCTGGGTCAGGAAAATTCCCTGGAGGAGGAAACGGCAACCCAATCCAGTATTCCTTCCTGGAAAATCTCATGGATAGAAGAGCCTGGTGGGCTACAGTCCATGGTGTCTGTAAAGAGTCGAACACAACTGAGCAACTGAGCACGCACACACGCTGTAGCCTTAAGCAAAGACGGGACTTCCCTGGAGTCCAGTGACTAAGACTCCCTGCTCCCAATGTCCAGGCTTAATTCTTGGTCAGGGAACTAGATCCTACATGCCACAACTAGGGCTTTGCATGCCACAACTCAAGATCCTACATGCCGCAACTGAGACCCAGCCAGTCAAATAAACAAATATTTAAAAAAGAAGAAGCAAAGATATGTGCTGCACTGCAAATCATGACTTACAAAATGGTATAAGAGCAAAACAGACACAGACTCTCAGACATGGAAAGCAAATCTGTGGTTGCCAAAGGATGGGGAAGGACAAATTTGGGGTACGGGATTAACAGATGTAAATTGCTACACATAAAATAGATAAGTAACAAGGATATATTGTGTAGCATAGGAAACTGTGGCTGTTATCTTATAACAACTTATAATGGAGTATAACCTGCAATTATAAAAATAATGGACTCACTCTCTTTGCGACCCCATGGACTGTAGTCTACCAGGGTCCTCTCTCCATGGGATTCTCCAGGCAAGAGTACTGGAGTGGGTTGCCATTTTCTTCTCCAGATTAATAACTTATAATGGAGTATAATCTGCAATGATAAAAATAATGGACTCATTCTGCCGTACACCTGAAACTAATATAACATTGTAGATCAACTATACTTCAGTTAAAAAGTTAATAAAAATAAAAATGACACAATAAGCCAAACTTTGTAAAATCTCCTTTTGGCCTAGGTACTAAGTTGTTCTGAAAATTACATAATAGGAGATAACTAAGTTAAATGGTGAAAAATGAAAATAAAAAGTCACTATTATTTCTGTCATAACCATGTAGCCAGTAACACAACCTATTTGGAAAGCCTGACAGGTGACTAAAAGCTTGGGTACATTTATATACACCAACATCCATGTTACTCCTTTATAAAACTGTAGGGGAGAGAGGAATTTTCCCATGTCAGAAGTGTTTTATAGAATATCTTTTAAAATGATGAAGGTGGGAGTTCCCTGGTGGTCCAGTGGTTAAGACTCTGCATTTCCAAAGCACGGTGCGCCGGTTCGATCCCTGGTCAGGAAACTAAGGTCCCATTTGCTGTGTGGAATGGCCAAAAAAATAAATAAATAAATAAAATTTTAAAATCAAATGATGAAGGTGCTAAAATGTCCCTGGTTGCTATGGTGAAACAATAGATACGAATTAAAGTAAGCAAGTCATCTGGACTCATTGGAGGATGAACTGCTGTGTTAATCTCTTCAGTGGTGAGGTTTACCAGAGACTCAGGTGTGCCTGATTTCTTAGCATCATGTCTCCATACCAAGCTTCTGTTCTTCCAGTATTCAGAGAAGGAAAGATGGCTTAACGGGTTCCTTCCGAGGAAAAAGTCTCCAAATTTCTTTGCTTGGCTTCCTCATTTACTGGTGATCTTCCGTGTTTTCCTCCAAGGGAGGCACCTCCCCCCTCACACATTCAGCCTCATTTCCAAAGAGCCAGGATCCCTTTGCCTTCTCCCCACCCAGCTGGAAAAGCCTGTTCAATCTGGAGTCAGTGAGGAAATCACCATCAAAGTAAAAATGGCCCAGAGAATTTAACATGTGATCCTGAGTTGGGCTGTTAGTATTTTAATAGATGAAGTCTTAAACCAAGAAAACGAATTCCCGGTGTTCAAAGTTTCACGCACCAACAAGCAAGGGGTGGGAGTGGTTTTGGGGTCTTGCCCGTGGCAGCTGGCTCCTCCATGGACTTAGATGGCTGATGTGTCTTCATTCTCGGTTTCTATTTTTAAAGAAGTGCCTCTTTCCTCTTCCATAAAAATTTGCCTAGGGTTCTGGCCCATAAAAACATTGCAATCACATGCAATGATTTGAGCAAAACCACAGTTATGAAAACCTCAGGGTAATCTCTCAACCAAATACTTCATATTATCTGAAATTATCCAAAATTAATACAGTTACCATCTCCCCATTCCCAAAGCAGAGCAGAGGGAAAGGGGTTTTGAATTGAACAATCTTCGCTCAGTTAAAATCACTCTGGAAAGAAACCAGCATTTGATCACGTTTAGAAAAGACTATTTTGGTTGTTGTTGAAGATTGTGGCAATGGTTTCATATTAGTCCTTCTTGCCCCTTTCCAATTTGTTTACAATCACTGCTCCCTCCCCAGGGGTTTTGGAATGAATCATCAACTTTTCTTTTTCAAGTACACTATTAAATTAGGCTACAGCCTGGAACCAAACATTTGTTCTTACAAGCATTTCTTTCATGTCATCAGCTGTAATGGAAACCAGAAATTCAGTAGGCAGGCCTTATCTCTAGCAAAGCAGAAGGAGGGACATCTAGGCCCACACTTCTGCTGTCATACACCATTTGGACAAATCTAAAAATCATATCTAAGAGCTGGAGAATTCATGCTGGAATTAGAAAAGATCAACTTAAATTTATATGAAAATTCATAATTTCTTGTAATTCAGAGGTGATACGTGTCATTCATATTGAGTAAGAAGTTAAAAACAACTTCTTCCTCTGACTTCCAATCTTATGTAAGATGTTTTTTAAAGGATAGCCACACTTTAAAATAAACAGTGGTTTTTCAATTCCAGCTTCAAGAACTTAAAGGTGCTTTCAGTCTATTTTTCATTTCAGGAGACAGCAATTGTTGAATACAAAAATACCTAATTATAAAAATAACTACCTTTTAGTGACATGTTATTATGAAAATCAGACCTTCACCAAAAGATATAAATGAAATAACACATGAGGTGACCATTTATCCATTCAACTAAGGGTGTTATCACTAACCTGAGGATTAATGATGCAGCAATAAACAAACAAAAGCCTCTGTCTTGTGTAATTTTATATTGAAGGGAGGGCTAGGCAAGATAGATTAACATAATAAGTCAGTAAATGTATAGAGAAACACTGTAGAAAAAAGCAGAGTGGGAAAGGATATTAGAGAGGGATNCAAATGATGAAGGTGCTAAAATGTCCCTGGTTGCTATGGTGAAACAATAGATACGAATTAAAGTAAGCAAGTCATCTGGACTCATTGGAGGATGAACTGCTGTGTTAATCTCTTCAGTGGTGAGGTTTACCAGAGACTCAGGTGTGCCTGATTTCTTAGCATCATGTCTCCATACCAAGCTTCTGTTCTTCCAGTATTCAGAGAAGGAAAGATGGCTTAACGGGTTCCTTCCGAGGAAAAAGTCTCCAAATTTCTTTGCTTGGCTTCCTCATTTACTGGTGATCTTCCGTGTTTTCCTCCAAGGGAGGCACCTCCCCCCTCACACATTCAGCCTCATTTCCAAAGAGCCAGGATCCCTTTGCCTTCTCCCCACCCAGCTGGAAAAGCCTGTTCAATCTGGAGTCAGTGAGGAAATCACCATCAAAGTAAAAATGGCCCAGAGAATTTAACATGTGATCCTGAGTTGGGCTGTTAGTATTTTAATAGATGAAGTCTTAAACCAAGAAAACGAATTCCCGGTGTTCAAAGTTTCAGGCACCAACAAGCAAGGGGTGGGAGTGGTTTTGGGGTCTTGCCCGTGGCAGCTGGCTCCTCCATGGACTTAGATGGCTGATGTGTCTTCATTCTCGGTTTCTATTTTTAAAGAAGTGCCTCTTTCCTCTTCCATAAAAATTTGCCTAGGGTTCTGGCCCATAAAAACATTGCAATCACATGCAATGATTTGAGCAAAACCACAGTTATGAAAACCTCAGGGTAATCTCTCAACCAAATACTTCATATTATCTGAAATTATCCAAAATTAATACAGTTACCATCTCCCCATTCCCAAAGCAGAGCAGAGGGAAAGGGGTTTTGAATTGAACAATCTTCGCTCAGTTAAAATCACTCTGGAAAGAAACCAGCATTTGATCACGTTTAGAAAAGACTCTTTTGGTTATTGTTGAAGATTGTGGCAATGGTTTCATATTAGTCCTTCTTGCCCCTTTCCAATTTGTTTACAATCACTGCTCCCTCCCCAGGGGTTTTGGAATGAATCATCAACTTTTCTTTTTCAAGTACACTATTAAATTAGGCTACAGCCTGGAACCAAACATTTGTTCTTACAAGCATTTCTTTCATGTCATCAGCTGTAATGGAAACCAGAAATTCAGTAGGCAGGCCTTATCTCTAGCAAAGCAGAAGGAGGGACATCTAGGCCCACACTTCTGCTGTCATACACCATTTGGACAAATCTAAAAATCATATCTAAGAGCTGGAGAATTCATGCTGGAATTAGAAAAGATCAACTTAAATTTATATGAAAATTCATAATTTCTTGTAATTCAGAGGTGATACGTGTCATTCATATTGAGTAAGAAGTTAAAAACAACTTCTTCCTCTGACTTTCAATCTTATGTAAGATGTTTTTTAAAGGATAGCCACACTTTAAAATAAACAGTGGTTTTTCAATTCCAGCTTCAAGAACTTAAAGGTGCTTTCAGTCTATTTTTCATTTCAGGAGACAGCAATTGTTGAATACAAAAATACCTAATTATAAAAATAACTACCTTTTAGTGACATGTTATTATGAAAATCAGACCTTCACCAAAAGATATAAATGAAATAACACATGAGGTGACCATTTATCCATTCAACTAAGGGTGTTATCACTAACCTGAGGATTAATGATGCAGCAATAAACAAACAAAAGCCTCTGTCTTGTGTAATTTTATATTGAAGGGAGGGCTAGGCAAGATAGATTAACATAATAAGTCAGTAAATGTATAGAGAAACACTGTAGAAAAAAGCAGAGTGGGAAAGGATATTAGAGAGGGATGCCAATGGGAAAAAATGATGATTTTAAATAGGAGGGTCAAGGAAGGTCATAAAGAAATGTGATTTCAAGAAAAGGACTCCAGGCAGATGGAACTACCAGTGCAAAGGCCCTGAGGCAAGAGTACCTGGCACAGTGAGGGACAGCAGAGTCCCATGTGGCCTGTGCAGAGGATCTGAAAGGATTAAGTCATAGAAGTAGGGTTGGGTTGAGCAGATTATATAAGGCCTTATGGGGCATTGTGAAGATGTTGGCTTTTACTTTGAATGAGGTGGGCAGCCATTGGAAGATTTTGAACGCAGAAGCAGCATGTGTGCTAAGTCACTTCAGTCGTGTCCAACTCTTTGTGACCGCATGGACTGTAGTCCACCAGGCTCCACTATCCACGGGTTTATCCAGGCAAAAATACTCGAATGGGTTGCCATGCTCTCCTCTAGGGGATCTTCCTGACCCAGGGCTGGAACCTGTGTATTAACACTAGCACCACCTAGGAAGCCCAGAAGTGATGTGACCAGATTTAAATCCTTAAAAGATTATTTTGGCTGGTATGTTGCAAATGGATTTAAAAAAGAGAAGGATAGAAAGAGGAAGATTAGCTGGATATATACTGGACACTCTGGAAATATTAATACTTGTCTACTACACACTGAATTTTTACATTAAGTTCCCTCTTTTTTTTTTTCTTTTTACTTATTTCAACTTTTAAAAATTTGTTTCAATAACCTAAAAGGAAAAATAATCTGAAAAAATATATACATATGTGTGGACTTAGCAGGCATGCACACATGGATAACTCAATCACTTTGCTATACTAACTTTGAAACTAACACAATGTTGTAAATCAACTACACTTCAATTAAAATAAATGAATAAATGAAAGGAAAAAAACGTGGAAAAAATTGCTTCATTTCTTTATTTTCCATGTTACTTGGGACTGCAATTCAAACTTGAAAGCAGTACAATTGCATTTCTTTGAAACATTGAATACATTTCAGACTTTTCACCATCCAGTCCAGCTGGTCTCTCATTTAACTTCCTCTTTCCCTTTTCTTAATTTGGGCAGAGAATGAAAAATAGCACATTCTCTGAGAGCAGAAACAACTACAAATCAACAGAAGTAGACAAGAGTAACCTTTAATACTAATGGCTGCATTAAGTGTTTGACTTGTACTAGGCACAGTGCTAAATGTTCAACATGAATTAGTTCATTTAATCTTTTTTTAATTTATTTTTTTATTGGAGTATAATTGCTTTACAATGTTGTGTTAGTTTCTGCTGTACAACAAGATGAATCAGGTATAAATATATCCCCTCCCTCTTGAGCCTCCCTCCTACCACCCCTCATCACAGAATACTAAGCTGAGCTCCCTGTGCTATCATTTAATCTTGACAATGACATGCTGAAGTAGGTACACTTCACAGGAAGAGAGAAGTTAAATAACCACTTGAGGTTACATAGCTGGCAAATGGGCAGGCCTGGATTGGGACTAAGACCGTGGGACTCAGAATCTGTGACCACCACAGTACATTACTATTACCTCCTAGCTGTCCACAGAAGTGTGCATGCTGAGAGATGGAGAGACAGGGAGGATCTCAGGAAACTTTGGAGAGTGATGCTGTAAGGTAACAATTGTTCACTCGGTCTTATCGCGGTCTGTATGGTTAATGAGGACTTCTCTGTGGCTCATTGGTTAAGAATCCACCCGCCAATGCAGGCATGGTGGGTTCAACCCCTGTGTCTGGAAGTCCCCTGAAGTAGGGAATGGCAACCCACTCTAGTAATCTTGCCTGGGAAATCCCGTGGATGAGGAACCTGGTGGGCTGCAGTCCATGGGGCCGCAGAAAGAGTCAGACACAACTTAGCAATTGAACGACAACAAAGTATGGTTAATGAACAAGTGGCATTTCTGTTTATAAATCAGTCTTCTGTGAGTTCAATCTGCTTGAATCAGCACCCTCTTCCCCTTCTGCCTCCCAGCTTCCCTTCCCAACTCCCCACTACCACTACCGCCTTCCCCAACCCTCTCCACTGCCTGGAGCTTTATCAGTCCCGGGGCTGGACTGCACCAGCTCCGCTAAAGGCGCCACCTGCACCCAACAGCCAGCTCTCCCTCATTACACTCCATAGTTCCGAGGGACTGTTCAGAGTTGCTTACAGCTTAATACAAGGGAAATGGCAAGCCGCTCCAGTCTTCTTGCCTGGGAAATCCGGTGGACAGAACAGCCTGGGCGAGCTATAGTCCACGGGGTGGCAAAGAGTCAGACATGACTGAGCAACTAAGCACACAAAATTATTCAGGGAAAGGCTGAGGTATTTTTATGATGATTTTGATTTATTTAGGTTTCTTCCATCTATATGAAGAGATTTAGCACACTTTGGGAATTTGATTTGTCATTTTGCACTCTGGTTGTTTGTTGCCTCTCAGGAATGTGCGGTTCCTATCTTATTTGCCATCTGAGGCAGGTAAAGCTGAGGTGGTGGACATTTATATTTAGTGCAGTTAATGTGGCATAGATTCCAGATTTATCTCTTGCTATAACTTGATGAGAAAACGGATTTGGAGTTTAAATAAACTGGTAGTGGATAATATTAGAAAAATACCAAAGAGTTTTCTCAGCTGCTTCTCTTTCTTTTTTGTGAACAGATTTTTTTTATCAAGTCTTTGCATTCCATCTGATTCCTTAGGACTGCTCAGCACATTGTTGTTCTCATGTAAATATTTGATATATTTTGCACATATTGCATATATTTTATGTATGTGTATGTATATATGTATGCAATGGGTAAGTATGTGTTTCTTTTATTTAAAAAATCCTGTTATTTTATAGAATACAGTAGTTGCTTGCAGGGAGAAGAATGTGGTGGCTATGAAACAGGGCTGAAAAGGAAATTTTATTCCACTGTATATATTATTTTTTACCTTTTGAAATCTATATGATATTTGTGAATTATCTCTTCTAGTTCACTAATTGATTTACTTATAAAATTAAACTATTTAAGATTAAAAGAAATTAATTCTTTCCTTACGTAGTGTCAAAAACGTCATATTCTTTATGATGAATTTATTTTTTAAATTGGAATAATAAATTACTTGATAAACACTGTTTTAGGAAAGTATTCACTTCAAATGACTATCAGATAAATACTGTATGATCTCATTTTTATGTGGAATCTAAAAAAAAAAAAAAATCGCACAGAGGACAGACTGGTCATTGCCAAAGGTGGGAGTTGAGGATTTCCCTGGTGGTCCAGCGGCTAAGACTGTGCTCCTAATGCGGGGGGCCTGGGTTCGATCCCTGGTCAGGGAACTGGATCCCACAAGCTTCAATGAAGATTGAAGATCCTGCATGTTGCAACTAAGACTCAGTGCAGCCAAATAAATAAATGTGTATTTTGTTTTTAAATAGGGGAGTTGGGAGTGGGTGAAGGGAATCACAAGGTACAAATTTCCAGTTATTAAATGTCCTGGGGGTGTAATGTACAACATGGTGACTGTAGTTAATAATGTGAGTGAAAGTTGCTCAGCCGTGTCCGACTTTCTGTGACCCCATTGACTGTAGCCTGCCAGGCTACTCTGTTCATGGAATTCTCCAGGCAAGCATACTGGAGTGGGTTGCACTACTCCAGGGGATCTTCCTAACTGAGGGATCAAACCCAGGTCTTCTGCATTGCAGGTGAATTCTTTACTGTCTGAGCCTCCAGGGAAGCCTGTAGTTAATGATACCGTATTGCATATTTGAAAGTTGCTAAGAGAGTAGTTTTGCAAAGTTCTGGTCACAAGAAAAAAAATTGTAACTATATGTGGTGATGGAAGTTAACTAAATGTTAACAGTGTTGATCATTTCACAATAGCAAATCATTATGTTATACCCCTGAAACTACTGTAATATTATATGTCAATTATATCTTAGTTAAGGGGAAAAAGAATAAAGTCCCTATGATCAGACAGCAGACAGCCAGGTGGAAATTTCAGTCTGCTACCTTCCAGCTGAGCATCCTTGGATACACTGGGTAAGCGCTCAGTACCTGAGGTTTCACGTGTCTGCAAACAGAAAATATGGGGTCTCTACTTCACAGGGTAGTTGTGGAGTTTAAATGAGTCTTATGGGTAAACCTGGTACATAGTTGTTGCTGCTGCTGCTGCTAAGTTGCTTCAGTTGTGTCCGACTCTGTGCGACCCCATAGACGGCAGCCCACCAGGCTCCGCCATCCCTGGGATTCTCCAGGCAAGGACACTGGAGTGGGTTGCCATTTCCTTCTCCAATGCATGAAAGTGAAAAGTGAAAGTGAAGTCGCTCAGTCGTGTCTGACTAGTATCGACCCCATGGACTGCAGCCTACCAGGCTCCTCTGTCCATGGGATTTTCAAGGCAAGAGTACTGGAGTGGGGTCCCATTGCCTTCTCCGGGTACATAGTTAAGATGCCTTAATAAATGATATTACCCTCAAAACAAACAAACAAAAAACATACAAAATTGTTTTAACCAAAGGTTTCATAAAAAAGATTATGGAGCCTCCCTCTAATAAGTATTAAGCTGTATTCAATCAGTTCAGTTCAGTCACTTAGTCATGTCCAGCTCTTTGTGACCCCATGGACTGCAGCATGCCAGGCTTCCCTGTCCATCACCATCTCCCGGAGCTTGCTCAAACTCACATTCGAGTCAACGATGCCATCCAACCATCTCATCCTCTGTCATCCCCTTCTCCTCCTGCCTTCAATCTTTCCCAGCATCAGAGTTTTTTCAATAGAAATATAGAAATTTTAAATTCAGTAGAAGTTATAACAATATATTCTTAAAACAAAATTAAAGAGATTTTGAAGCAAAATCATGTTTCCTCACCTTGTATCAATAGCAGCAAAATACAGACACCGTAGCAGATACTGAGAAACGGAATAGTGGACAGTGTCGTACTTAGTGGTGGCAAGACTCTAGAAACATTCCATTTAAAATGAGGAAAATATGAAGATGATGTGATCACCACATTTAAAAAAAAACTGAGAAGACATAATAAATGCAAATATTTTCAAGGAGAAAGCAAAGTTATCGTTTGAACATTGTATTATCTACTTGAAAAAAAGAGAGAAATCCATCAAATATATTAGGAACAATATTAGGTTGATTACAAGACTTTAAAATTAGCCAATAGACTAGGAACTGGGACAACTAGGCGTCCACATGCAAAACAATGAAACTGGACAGTTACCTCACACCGTACACAAAAAGTAACTGAAAATGGATCCTAGCTCCAACAATCAAGAGTTAAACTACAATATAAACCCTTAGAAGAAAATGTAGAACTGAATTTTTATGATTTCAAGTTTAGCAATGGCTTCTTAGAAATGATACAAAAGCACAAAAGGTGAAATAAAAAATAGATACATGAGAATTCATCAAAATTAAAACTTCAAAAAACACCTGGGACAGAGGCTCAGGAAGGCCAGATCCATGTATAGTTTTGGTTGATTCACGTTGTACAGGGGAAACTAACACAATGTTGTTATAATTCAATTAAAAATAAAATTTTAAAAAGGCCCAATTCCCTTGCAAAAAAAAAAAAAAGACACCATCAAGAAAGTGAAAAGAAAAACCCACAGAATAGAAGAAAATATCTGCAAATTATGCAACTGATTTATTTGATATTCAGAATATATTTTTAAAAACTCTGGCAACTCAACAATAAAATGATAAATAATCCCATTAAAAATGGGCAAAGGATTTAGACTTTTCTCTAAAAAAAGATATAGTAGTCCCCCTTTACTTGTGATTTTACTTTCCACAGTTGCAGTCAACCATGGTCCAAAAATATTAAATGGAAAATTTCCGTAATAAACAATTCGTGAATTTTGACTTGCATGTCCTTCTGAGTAACATGATGAAATCTCCCTCTGTCCTGCTCCACCCCATCTGGGATCATCCCTATGTCCAATATATCCTGCCCATTAGTCACTTAGACTTAGTAGCCCTCTCTGCTATCAGACTGACTGTAGTTTATCAAAGTGCTTGTGTTCAAGTGACTCTTATTTTATCAATACTTAATAATGGCCCCAAAATGCAAGAATAGTGATGCTGGCAATTAAGAAATGCCAAAGAGGAGCTGTAAAGCACCTCCTTTAAGTAAAAAGGTGAAAGTTCTTAAATTAATAAGGAAAGAAAAAATATTTGTATGCTGAGGTTGCATAATCCCTGGTGGCTCAGATGGTAAAGCGTCTACAATGTGGGAGACCTGGGTTCGATCCTTGGGTAGGGAAGATGCCTTGGAGAAGGAAATGGCAATCCACTTCAGAACTATTGCCTGGAAAATCCCATGGACGGAGGAGCTTGGTAGGCTGCAGTCCATGGGGTCGCAAAGAGTCGGACACGACTGAGCGACTTTACTCACTTACTCATGCTGAGGTTGCTAAGATCTAGGGTAAAAACAAATCTTCTTCCATGAAATTGTGAAGAAGGAAAAAGAAGTTTGTGCTAGTTTTGTTGTTCCACCTCAGATTGCAAAAGTTAAAGTCACAGTGTGTGATAAGTGCTCAGTGGGGCTTCCCTCATAGCTTAGCTGGTAAAGAATCCGCCTGCAATGCAGGAGACTCTGGTTGGATTCTTGAGTCGGGAAGATCCGCTGGAGAAGGGATAGGCTACCCACTCCAGGATTCTTGGGCTTCCCTTGTGGCTCAGCTGGTAAAGAATCTGCCTGCAATGCGGGAGACCTGACTTGGATCCTTGGGGAAGGGAAAGGCTACCCACTCCAGTATTCTGGCCTGGAGAATTCCATGGACTGTATAGTCTGTGGGGTCACAAAGAGTCGGACACGACTGAGTGACCTTCGCTTTCACTTTAACACAGAAAAAGCATTAAATGTGAGAGAAAGGCCACATTCATGAAACTTTCATTACAGTATGTTGTTATAATTATTCCATTTTGCTATTAGTAATTGTTGTTAATCCCTCATGTCCTGTGCTGTGCTGTGCTAAGTCACTTCAGTTGCGTCCGACTATTTGTGACCCCATGGGCTGTAGCCCACCAGGCTCTTCTCCCCATGAGAATTCTCCAGGTGAGGATACTGGAGTGGGTTGCCATGCTCTTCTCCACAGTATCTTCCCGACCCAGGGATCAAACCAGTCTCTTACATCTCCTGAATTGGCAGGCGGCTTCTTTACCACTAGCTCCACTTGGGAATCCCTGATCTTCTTATACCTTCCTTTTAATTTTGCTTTGAACCTAAAACTGCTCTAAAAGTATAGATTGTTCCTAAATAGGATGGTTTGACTTAACGATTTTTCGACTTTACAAAAGTTTGAAAGCGATATGTATTCAGTAGAAACCTGAAACCAGTCCACTCTGAAGGAGATCAGCCCTGGGATTTCTTTGGAAGGAATGATGCTAAAGCTGAAACTCCAGTACTTTGGCCACCTCATGCGAAGAGTTGACTCATTGGAAAAGACTCTGATGCTGGGAGGGATTGGGGGCGGGAGGAGAAGGGGACGACAGAGGATGACATGGCTGGGTGGCATCACGGACTCGATGGACGTGAGTCTGGGTGAACTCCGGGAGATGGTGATGGACAGGGAGGCCTGACGTGCTGCGATTCATGGGGTCGCAGAGAGTCGGACACGACTGAGCGACTGGACTGAACTGAACTGAATACTTGGGATTCTGAACTTTCCTCTTTCCCCAGGTGTGTGACCCTCTCCTGTGACACTGCCTTGTGATGACAAGGGTAAATAGCCAACACACACACACAACAGTTCTACCCAGACACCCATTCGGGTTTTCTTTTTTTCTCCCTTCCGCACCCATTCTGTTTTTTACTTTCAGGACAATATTCAATAAATTATATGCTATATTCTATGTTTTATTATTAAATCAGCTTTGTATTAGATGATTTCACCCCACTGTAGGCTAATGTAAGTTTTCTGAGTATGGGTAAGTTAGGTTGGGCTAAACCATGATGTTCAGTGGGTAGATGCATGTAATGTACTTTGGACTTGGCAGTATTTTCAACTTATGATGGGTTTACGGTGATGTAACCCCATTGTTAAGTTGAGGAAGATCTGAATATATGGAAGAATACATACATGAGAATAATGGACATTTTGAAAAAGAGGTGATATTAAAGATAATACCGTCTTTAAAAACATATAAAAGAGATAAGGGTCGTATCAGATATAAAAACTCATTATAAAGCAATACTGATTAAATGTATAGTATGGGTATAGGACTCACAGACAGATCAAACAATCAGAATAAAAAGTCTGGAAGCAGGGACTTCCCTGGTGGGGAGACTCTGTGCTCCCGTTGCAGGGGGCCCTTGTTTTAGCCCTGGTCAGCAAACTAGATCCCACAAGCCACAAGTGAAAGAGCCCACAAGTTTAAACAAAGATCCCTTGATAGTCTCACAACTAAGACCAAGCACAGCCAAGTATATTTTTAAAAAATAATAATAATTAAAAATAAGTAAATAAAGTTATTTACTAATTTAGCACACATTAATGACAGCATTTCAGCTGAAAAGAAAACGGATGGATTATTTATAAGTTTGTGATACTTGCTGAAACAATAGGAAAAAAATAAAATTAGACTCCTACCTCACAGATACAATCAAAGTTTAGTGGATTAAAGATTTAAATGTAACAGAAGTTTTCAATGAAGCCATTAATTGCTAGCAGAAAATAGAACTTCTCTTAAATTATTTATATAATCTTAGATATAGAATGTCTTTCTTTTCAGCATTGCAATATAGGCAAAATTATAAAGAAAAAAAATTGACACATTTAACTACTTAAAAAAATCTTTATGCCCCCCAAAATTAAATTTAAAGTTAGAGAAATCAGAGGAAAACTGGTTAGAGTATATGTAGTTCTATATGTAGAATACAGATGGATGTATGATAAACAAATAGGACTCTTAAAACGCAATAAGATAAATATTTGAAGTCAATATTTTGTGTTCAGAGGCCATAAGCAGATACTTCACAGAGTAAACAATGTACATGATCAATAAACATTAAAAAAAAATTCAGACTCACTAGAATTCAAAGAAATGCAACTAAAAACAAAATCCTACTTTTCATCTATTAGATTAGCAAAGATGAAAAAGAGTTATATACTCAGAGTGACAAGAGTGTTGTAACGAATATTCCCAACCACTATTGGTGGGATTATAAACTGAAACAATTTAGTGATATGTTTTTAAAAGTCTTAAATATGTAGCTA
>SJYX01013289.1:0-30459 GCA_006410675.1 Oreotragus oreotragus | reverse complement strand
GTTTCCATGTCCTGGCTATTATAAACAGTGCTGCAATGAACATTGGGGTACATGTGTCTCTTTCTATTCTGGTTTCCTCGGTGTGTATGCCCAGCAGTGGGATTGCTGGGTCATAAGGCAGTTCTATTTGCAATTTCTTAAGGAATCTCCACACTGTTCTCCATAGTGGCTGTACTAGTTTGCATTCCCACCAACAGTGTAAGAGGGTTCCCTTTTCTCCACACCGTCTCCAGCATTTATTGCTTGCAGACTTTTGGATCGCAGCCGTTCTGACTGGTGTGAAGTGGTATCTCATTGTGGTCTTGATTTGCATTTCTCTGATAATGAGTGACGTTGAGCATCTTTTCATGTGTTTGTTAGCCATCCGTATGTCTTCTTTGGAGAACGACCCAATCAAAAAATGGGCCAAAGAACTAAATAATAACCTTTTAATCCAAACTTTATTCAAGCTTTATCACAACTTGGAACAAAACTAAATATAGAACTGAATGTGACTTTCTCTGCCATCAAAAGCATGGTTTCTCTGAAACTTTACATTTTTCAATTTAGCTTCTCTAGAATAACAGTTGATGAGAGTACTCATTTTCACTTACTCATTTGGATAATAAAACATAGATCTCTGAAAATGTGTGGTTTTGTTTATGTTTTATTTTTATTTATAATAATACTCTCTTGGCAAGACCAAGGGATGTTTATAAGTGGAAATAAAAGTAGTTTTTGTTTGACTATCATCTCTTTTCTACATGCCTGAACAAAGCTCTATGTAAGTGTCATACATATAAAAACTTAATTAGCCCAAACCAGTCCCTTTCTTTAAAAAACCTCTCATAATTTATATTCTGTATATATTTTTGCTTCACTATATTTATACCATGTATAAAACTTTGAAGACAGTTTGCTTATAAAGGTGATTGCAAAGGAATGTAAAACATTTCTTTGGGCAATCTAAGGAAATATGTTTTTTAATCAATGTGTGTACATCTGGATATGGTATCTTTCATAAAATACCTGAAAGAAATTGAATAGGTGCTAATGGATCTGTTCTTCCATTTCATAGTTAGGCCTGAGTTACTGGTTTAGTTTCAAATAATATACTCAAGAAAATATATTGAAAGAAATTATATACATTTGAAAATGTCTCACACATTAAAAGTTGAGGTCCTTGTTAATAAAGAAGGTCATGGTTTTCAGATGCTAATTAAATTCAAGTATATATCAATAGATACTCTGGGCTTTCCAGGAGGTGCCAGTGGTAAAGAATCCACCTGCCAGTACAAGAGACACAAGAGATGTGGGTTCAATCCCCAGGTCAGGAAGATCCCCTGGAAAAGGAAACAGCAACCCACTCCAGTATTCTTCCCTGGGAAATCCCATGGACAGAGGATCCTGGAGGGCTATAGTCCATGGGGTTCACAAAGGGTGAACATGTACACATTATGTACACACATATATACCCTAATTAAGGTTTGATGCCGGGAGCCAACACGGGAGATCCCACCCATGACAAAGGTCATGAGGAAGAGGCCTGACAGGCAAAGGCGAGTCAGGTCTCAAGGGGTGCTCTGCCTGAGCATCCACCCTGAAACCAGAATCTGTCTGTCTTACTATTTTATGACTTTCACCAGCTCCTCTGACATTAACAGGGGGCTATCCCCTACCACTTTTCTCTGGAAAAAGTTAACTTAGAGCTCCAGTTAATAGTCTCCTGCATATAAAAGGAGTGTCTCAGTTCAAATCCCTCTGATGGCTCTCTAACTTGCTTGACAGGTTTCCCCGGACTTTTACAACTACACATGTGATTGTTTACAGCTTCCCAACCATGGGAGGCATGGGAAGTTTAAAAAATCTTAAAGATATATAGTCTTTTAAAGAGCTAAGAATTATATTGATGAAGGGTTTCATTGTTGAGTTAATGATTGCTGCCAGGCCTCCATATCTGTTATCTTTTAGGCACCTGGGAGGATATTAATCAATTTAATTGGGATGTAGAAAAAGGAATATAGTAGTTTTGATGTTGGCAATACTAGACTTTTGAGTTAATGAATTTTCTCTTTGTTATAAATCACTGTACTCCTCTTTCTTTGTTATAAATCATTGTATCCTTGCTATGTAAGAATGTAACTTTATTTAGTGCTTTCTGAGAGTGGCACCAGACTTTGGAAAGAACAACACGTTTAAGGCAAATAAGTTTTCTGATTGACGGATCCTTATCAGAAAAGGGTCATAAAATGCTAATAGGCCTCCTGGCCAGAAGATGATCCAAATCACCTAAGACCTGTGTATACAGATAAGCATGCAGAGAGAAAGTCTGGTCTCTATAAGGGTCAGGGCTGCTGACCCTGCATGACTTTGTATTTTCCATTATTCTCTATGTACAGCTTAAGGTATATAAGCTCCCTGGAAAAATAAAGTTTTGGGCCTCACCTCATCATTGCTTGGCTCCCCCGTGTCTTTCTTTGTTTCTTTCTTTATCTTCTTTTCAGGTTGACTCCCTGGGGCATAGAGGCCCACTGAGTTCACTTTCCTGCTAGGGTGAGGGAGCCCAAGGCGGGCACGTTCTGCTATTCAAGTGGGTGCCTGTGGCCTACGTGAACAGAGTAAGTCTCTTGTCTGAGACTTTATTGGCTTTCTGCATAGACCAAGGAATATCGGCCTCTTTCTCTCCTCTATTTTCTTAACTGCAACATTCTTTCCTTACCTCTCTCTATATCTCTAAATAAAGAAATAAATCTCAGTCGCCAATGCTGTCCATGCTTCGGATACCCTAGATACAACTGGGGCTGGTCCTGGGTAGTTTGGGAATTCTGATTCATTGGAAAGAAATGCTGAGATTCACAGTGATGAAGTCATTTTTGCTTCATTCTCATTTTCGTTTTGTTTACTGTCCCATACCCCCCTTCCCTTTTTAGCCAACTTTCTCAACCTCTTCAGTTTTCCATTTCAGAAATACCTTCTTGACCTCATTCAGATATTATTTTCTTTCTGCCACTACCTGAAAAGGTAATTAATTACTTCCACTCTGCCCAATCTAATTGTCATTTCTCAGTCCCTCCTCTTTGACCTATTAGCAATATTTTGCAGTCAAATGCTCTATCACTGAGCTTATTGGCAATATTTTCAACCCCCTTATCTTTGAAACATTATCTCTGCTTGTCTTCAGAATCCATATTTTCCTGTTTTGTTTTGTTTTTTAATTTGTTTCCTTGTCTGGTTGCTCCTTCTCATTCTCTTTTAATAGTGCTGTATCATCTCCCAATACTCTAATGCCTCAGCAGTTAGACCTTTCATCTCTTTTCTTTTCCATCTTCATCTAAGCCTTTAATGATATCATCCAATTGGATTACTTTGAATAGCATTTTATAGCATTGACGTTTATGTGTGTATGTCTACAGTTCTCTCCTGAGCTTTAGATTTATAATCACCTAAGTACTCAGTGTTTTGGTTTTGATTCTTATAAACATTTTAAACTTAAAATCCCTCAAGCTGAACCTTTTAATCACCAACCATCCCTCCGCACCATCACCACTCAAATTGTCTCTTCTGAGAAACTTGCGGTTTCTCTAATAACAGCCATATCATTTCAGATACTCAAGCCAAAAGCTTTGGTAGCCCTTCAAGTCTCTTTCTTTCTACCTCTTTTCCAATTTCCAGAAACTAGTCTCCTAGTGTCTTCTGTTACCACATTTCAAGCTGTTTTCCCATATAGCAGTAAGATAATCCTATTAAACATAATTCATAAAACATAGAAGCTTTGGGGACTTCCCTGGTGGTCCAGTGGTTAAGACTGGTTCCAATGCAAGGGGAAAAGGTTCGATCCCTGGTCAGGGAACTGAGATGCCATATGTTGTGCAGTGTGACCTAAAATAAAATAGAATAAAAATAAAGGACCTTGCTTCCCCCAGAACATTAAAAAAAAAAAAAAATGAACCCTTTAAAAGGCCTCTGCTGCTGCTAAGTAACTTCAGTCGTGTCCGAATCTGTGTGACCACATAGACGGCAGCCCATCAAGCTCTCCCGTCCCTGGGATTCTCCAGGCAAGAACACTGGAGTGAGTTGTCATCTTCTTCTCCAATGCATGAAAGTGAAAAGTGAAAGGGAAATCACTCAGTCATGTCTGACTCTTCGCAACCCCATGGCCCGCAGCTTACCAGGCTCCTCTGTCCATGGGATTTTCCAGGCAAGAGTACTGGAGTGGGGTGCCATCGCCTTCTCTGTAGTAGGCCTCTAGTTCACTATATATCAAAGATTTTAGAGACATCAAAGCAGATGGTGAGTGCAGCCATGAAATTAAAACACACTTACTCCTTGGAAGGAAAGTTGTGACCAACCTAGATAGCATATTCAAAAGCAGAGACATTACTTTGCCAACAAATGTCCGTCTAGTCAAGGCTTTGGTTTTTCCTGTGGTCATGTACTGTCTCTTATACACATCTAGATGTGTATAAGAGACAGCTGCTGTGCTGAGTCACTCAGGCGTGTCTGACTCTTTGAGACCCCGTGGACAGTAGCCCACCAGGCTCCTCCGTCCATGGGATTCTCCAGGCAAGAATTTTGGTTTTTCCTGTGGTCATGTATGGATGTGAGAGTTGGACTGTGAAGAAAGCTGAGCACCAAAGAATTGATGCTTTTGAACTGTGGTGTTGGAGAAGACTCTTGAGAGTCCCTTGGACTGCAAGGAGATCCAACCAGTCCATTCTGAAAGAGATCAGCTCTGAGATTTTGTTGGAAGGAATGCTGCTAAAGCTGAAACTCCAGTACTTTGGCCACCTCATGGGAAGAGTTGACTCATTGGAAAAGACTCTGATGCTGGGAGGGATTGAGTACAGGAAGAGAAGGGGACGACAGAGGATGAAATGGTTGGATGGCATCAGTGACTCGATGGACGTGAATCTGAGTGAACTCCGGGAGTTGGTCATGGACAGGGAGGCCTGACGTGCTGCAGTCCATGGGGTCGCAAAGAGTTGGACATGGCTGAGAGACTGAACTGAACTGAACTGAAGCAAATATAATATTTCCACTCTCAGCAGCACCAGCACCAACCCCTTCCTAATTTAACTATCCGCTAACAGATATTTGAATGCAATTCATAGCCCTGCTGTTCTGGACTCACACCAGCTGTGCTCCTGAACCACTCTTACTCTGCCCGGAATTCTGCCCTGCCTATCTGCTTGGCTTGACACTTAACTTCTCCATATCCTTACTAAAATGCCATTTGATTTAGTGAAGCTTTGTTTTGCTGTTCTGTTAAAATGGCAATTTGTTCCTTTCCTTATTTTTCTTCCTTACATGTATCACTATATAATATGTGACTTATTTTACTTATGTGTTGTGTTTTGTGTGTGTGTGTGTGTGTGTGCTCACACGCTTAGTCATGTCCAACTCTTTGTGACCCCTTGGACTGTTGCCGATCAGGTTCCTCTGTTCATGGGATTTCCCAGGCAAGAAGACTGGAGTGGGTCACCATTTTCTTCTCTAGAGAATCTTCCATACCCAGGGATGAAAGCACTCTTATGTGGTTTCTTAAGTCTCTTATGTCTCCTGCATTGACAGGTGGATTCCTAACCACTAGTGAGACCTGGGATACACATTATATATATATTGTTATTTCCTGATTCACTCCACTAAAATGTAAATTCATAAATGACATCTAATTCTGTAAAATTGTGATTTTGGACATTTCAAAAACACCTTTTTTGTTATTCTGATACCTTTCTTTTTAAATATCAATAACACATGGCTGTGGTTTTTTTTTTTTTTTTAACTTCACAATATTGTATTGGTTTTGCCATACATCAACATGCCTTGATTTCAATAACAAAGAAGACCAACTTTACTTCATTACTTGCTAGTGATCAGTTTTCTATTTACTTTCATACTTCTTGAAATTAAGAAAAATCGATGTCTTAATGTGGAAAATGAATATATTATAAATGTGAAACTAATATGATTCATGACTTTCTTTTTAAAAAGCAGAAAATATATTTTGAACATGAAAATTCTTTTCTCTGGCAAGTTCTTTGGGCACATATTCTACACTTTCCATAAAATTACATTATCATTCTTTCTGAATTAGAACTGTTATAACACTCTTTCTTCTACCACAAAGTCAGTCTTCAGACAGTGTAAGTAATCAGAGTAACTTGTAAGTTATCTTAGATATATTTTAGAAGAAACTTTCTGGACTCAAATTACTTGTCCCAAATCAAGCAGTTTCCTGCTCTTAGACTGTTTTAATTAATGATTTGACATGCAAGACAATTATGATACAGTGGAATCAAAAAGCATATAATGGCAAAATCATTTTCTAAAAGCACTGTAGGGATTATGTTAAATGGCCTGCTGGTCTTACTGTTCCTTCTGTCCAGTATGACACTAACATTTCACACTCCTCCTTATTTGTGAAAGGTTAGTTAGTTTGATTCTGCATTGTATGGCACATACTCTAATTTGGAAAGTTGTACCCAAGTTTTGCTTCTATGTAGTGACAAATGAAGCTAAATATATTTTAATACAGTTGCTTGGATTACTAAGGAATAATGAAAACATAGGAAATTGCAGAAATAAGGCTATCAGGTACAGATATTAAATACTTTTTAGTGCTTTGCTTATTCAATGAAAAATAACATATTTTCAAATAAAATGCAAAAGCAGGAAAATAACATTGATACAGAGACAAGGATAAAAGCTACTGAATATAAAGGTATAAAATTTAGGTGAAAATAACCCAAGATCTTTTCTCCTACCATTAAAGATCCAGATATTTCCGGAAATTAGACATAAATGAATAAGGAATGTGATCTTTCCATTACTGTAATCTTTTATGCATTTAAATATTCCTAGGGGCATAGAATAAATTATTTTGAATATTATAAGAGTGAAATCAATTATAAGGAAGAAATATCACTAGTGTTTAGGGACCTAAATGAAGGTTGCTTTCTTGACATTTCGGTTCCACTATAGAAGCTTAAAGGATGACATTAATATTTATTTCCCTCTATTCTTGGGTCTAATTAAACATGATTAATTGTACAAGGTAAGAGAAACCCAAGTAAGATGGTAGGTGTAGCGAGAGGGCATCAGAGGGCACACATTGAAACCACAATCACAGAAAACTAGCCAATCTGATCACACAAACCACAGCCTCGTCTAACTCAATGAAACTAAGCCATGCTGTGTGGGGCAACCCAAGACAGACAGGTCATGGTGGAGAAGTCTCACAGAATGTGGTCCACTGGAGAAGGGAATGGCAAACTGCTTCAGTGTTCTTGCCTTGAGAATCCCATGAACAATATGAAAAGGTAAAATGATAGGAGACTGAAAGGGGAACTCCCCAGGTTGGTAGGTGCCCAATATGCTACTGGAGATCAGTGGAGAAATAATTCCAGAAAGAATGAAGGGATGGAGCCAAAGCAAATACAACACCCATTTCTGGGTGTGACTGGTGATAGAAGCAAGGTCCAATGCTGTAAAGAGCAATATTGCATAGGAACATGGAATGTTAGGTCCATGAATCAAGGCAAATTGGAAGTGGTCAAACAGGAGATGGCAAGACTGAACGTTGACATTCTATAAATCAGCAAACTAGACTGGACTGGAATGGGTGAATTTAACTCAAATGACCATTATATCTACTACCGTGGGTAGGGATCCCTTAGAAGAAATGGGTTAGCCATCATGGTCAACAAAAAAGTCTGAAAGGCAGTATTTGGATGCAATCTCAAAAACGACAGAATGATCTCTGTTCATTTCCAAGGCAAACCATTCAGTATCACACTAATCCAAGTCTATGCCCCAACCAGTAATGCTGAAAAAGCTGAAGTTGAATGGTTCTTTGAAGACTGACAACACCTTTTAGAACTAACACTATCCAAAATTTTCCTTTTCATTATAGGGGACTGGAATGCAAAAGTAAGAAGTCAAGAAACACCTGGAGAACAGGCAAATTTGGCCTTGGTGTACAAAATGAAGCAGGGCAAAGTAATAGAGTTTTCCCCAGATAACACACTGGTTATAGCAAACACCATTATCCAAAAACACAAGAGAAGATTCTACACAAGGACATAACCGGATGGCCAACACTAAAATCAGATTGATTATATTCATTGAAGCCAAAGATGGAGAAGCTCTATACCTGTCTCTTATACACATCTAGATGTGTATAAGAGACAGCAATAACACATGGCTGTGGTTTTTTTTTTTTTTTTTNTGAAATAGCACTGCCTGTTGTTATATGTCTTTAAGAAATAAAAATAAATTCTAGCAAAATAGAATCAAAACTTCGTTCTCGCTTATTTTAACATGTTCAGAGATCAGTTATAACGAGCAAAGAGACTACTCTCTGTGATAGACAAAGCTGTGGGGCCAAACAGATATAAGGGAGAGTTTTTTCCTCCCACAAATGTGTGTACGTCACGTGCGAAGTGCATAAAGCAATTCGCTATTTTGGGCATTTTCCACTATTTTACTTTTTATACTGTGTCTTAATCTACCCAAAATGAAGAGAAATCTGCACAATTAGGTTTTTTTTTTTTTTTGAATATGCTATTAATGAAGTCTCCTGTTGTCTCAAGTTGGGAACTAGGAAATAGACTCTGAGACAGAGATTTATGGGCAGAAAGTCCGTTGAGAATAACACCCATAAGGGAGCCAGGGAAGCAGAATAGGGGCAGAAGTTTGGGCTCAAGTGACCTCCTGGGGAGCTGGGGAGGTGAGACAGCTCATCCAAGTTGTCTTGTGGATAACTTGATGAGCAAGAGGACTGGATCTTTGTAGTCCCCTTCCTTCGTACCCATCGCTCACTGCCTTGGAAAGCGTTCTAATCTTCTGCATTGCAGGCCAATTCTTTACCACTGAGGCAACAGGGAAGCCCAAAAGTGTCTTAATCTTGAGGAAAGCTGCTTCCTTCAGGCAAGTCCTTGGGAAGACTTAGTTGTAAGCTAATAGCAGCCAACACTTCCAGCAGCTGGGGGTCTGAAGGTCTCCAAACTGAAGGGGGATCTGCACTGCATGCTATGGACTGAGTGTTTGTGTCCCTCCTCCCCCCAAGAAATATGTCAAAACTCTAATCCCAAGGTGGGACATTTGGGAGGTAGTTAGGGTTAGATTAGGTCATGAGGGTGGCACCCCCATCATGGGATTAATGGCCTTCCATATGAAGAGGGAGAGACGCAAGAGATCTCTCTCTGTGTGGATGAACCAGGGAAAGCCATGAGAGCGTGTAACCAGGAAGACAGCTCTCACCAGAATGTGGCAACTTGATCTCAAACTTCAGCCTCCAGAACCCTGAGAGATAAATGTTTCTTGTTTAAGCCATAGTGGTTATTTGGGCAGTCTGGACTTTTTAAGAGACTATTGCATTGCACCAAACACTATTACTAATAACACCCTCATTTATATTAACATTGCAACATTTCCCAAGTTGTCCTGCTCAGGTAAACCTACAAGAAGCCAATTAATAGTTGAAGGTAGAATTCTTAAGAAAGTAGCTCTGCATTTTAACCAAAAAGTATTTATTTGACTTCGGGAGTGGTGAAGTAGGAATAATCATTACTCTCTAGCTCTTGCCCTGTTATCAGTCTAGGTTATGTAGTAAGTTACTCTGTTAATAAAGAAGCGAACTTAGCATCCTGGAGAAGAAAGTTTGAATGATATTTGTTTCCCTGTGTTTCTATTACTGCACAGTTCTGTCCTTTCCCATCTTATTTTGGAGACTAAAAAGGACACTTAGGGACTTCCCTGGTGGCCCAGTGGTTGAGACTTTACCTTTCAATGCAATAGGTGCAGGTTTAATCCCTGGTCAGGGAACCAGACCCCACATGCCTGGCAGCCAAAAATCCAAGGCTTAAAACAGAAGGAATATTGTAGCAAATTCAATAGGCTTTAAAAAAATCCAAAGTAAGGGTGAAGACCACTTAGAGTAGGCTGCTTACATTTCATAGTAAATAGTGTAAAAGGTTTTTTATTTTTAACTTATTTAAAAAATATATATATTTTTAAAATTTTGGCTGTGCCATGTAACTTGTGGGAGCTTAGTTCTCCCACCAAGGATTGAATCTGAATCCAGGCCCCAGCAGTGAAAACCCCCAGTTCTAACCATGGGACCACCAGGGAATTCCCAACACTGAAAATGTTTTGATTTGAGTTTTATCTTGAAAAGTACAATAAAAATTGTGAAACTATGTTTATTTTTATTTACCAAAATATAGGCCATAAATGTCTGTCTAGTCAAAGCTATGGTTTTTCCAGTAGTCACATACGGATGTGAGAGTTGGACTATAAAGAAAGCTGAGCCCTAAAGAACTGATGCTTTTGAACTGTGGTGTTGGAGAAGACCCTTGAGAGTCCCTTGGACTGCAAGATCAAACTAGTCCATCCTAAAGGAAATCAGTCCTTAATATTCATTGGAAGGACTGATGCTGAAACTGAAACTCCAATACTTTAGCCACCTGATGCGAAGAGCTGATTCATTTGAAAAGACCCTGATGCTGGAAAAGATTGAGGGCATGAAGAGAAGGGGACGAAAGAGGATGAGATGGTTGGATGGCATCACCAAGTCGATAGACATGAGTCTGAGTAAGCTCCAGGAGTTGGTGATGGACGGGGAAGCCTGGCATGCTGCAGTCCATGGGGTCACAAAGAGTCGGACACGACTGAGCGACTGAACTGAACTGAACTGAGGCTATAATGATCACTACAGACTCACTCTTAGAACAAAGAATAAGTCAAATGACTGACTGGAATTTTTGGATGTAATTTTTTCCAACCAACTCTTACAGCACAAGTGACATTTCCCCCTTTATTTATGCAGCGTGTAAATGAAAGTGAACATTTAATCAAATGCTTGAGGGTTTTGCTGATCCTACCATAGTCTCTCAGTCCTTTAATTAAAACTCATGGGGAGTTGGACTTATCTTTAGAAACATCTCTGCTGTCCTCATTCTTCCAGATGTTTCTCTCTAGTTGCGGACGTTTTCACTTGAACATCCAGGAGACACATCCATCTTCAAGAGTCCAAGACAGACCCTTAGTTCTCAGTTTTCCCTGTCCCTTCCCCACCTCTATCCCATCTTCTCTTCGCCAACTGCCTGAGACAAATATGAGGAATTATCTTTGATTTCTTTTTTCCTTCTCTCACAGGGGACGTCGAGTTCATCAACACGTCCAACTGTTTCTGCACCCCCAACCTGACTCCTTCTCACCATCTCCACTGCTCCATTCCAGAACCGTCTGCCCCTGCCTGAGCCACTTCACCACCTTCCTAACGGTCTGCCAGCTTCTCTTCTTTTTCTTCCTACAACTACTTGCCACAGAGCAGCCAGAATGATTTTTAAATGTATTTAATTTTATTAGGCACAAACTTTTACATGGTTCAAAGCTTAACACACTATAAAAAGATAAGCCCAGAGAACTCTTGCATTCCTCACTCCAACCTTTGAATGATAGTTATTTCCACTGGTATCTTTTTGTTTCACCCTTCTAGGATTCTGAAGGCAAATGCAAGCATTTGTACAAATGTATCTCTCATTTTATTACGTCTGTCTCTTATACACATCTAGATGTGTATAAGAGACAGCCACCAGGCTCCTCCGTCCCTGGGATTCTCCAGGCAAGAACCCTGGAGTGGGTTGCCATTTCCTTCTCCAATGCATGAAAGTGAAAAGTGAAAGTGAAGTCGCTCAGTCGTGTCCGACCCTCAGCGACCCCATGGACTGCAGCCTACCAGGCTCCTCCGTCCATGGGATTGTCCAGGCAAGAGTACTGGAGTGGGGTGCCATTGCCTTCTCCTAGGGGGAAAAAAGAACTTGTCCCAGGGAAGTAACTAGTTATTTGTACAAAGATTTATTTGCAATGGTGTCTGCTTACACACTGTTTATAAAAGTAATTTTAAAAGGAGAAAATATAAATGCTTCATAGCAGGATATTGATTAAAGAAGTTATGATATGCCCATATTATAAAATGGCATGCATCTTTTCATTATTTTAATGGTGTATTTATTGACGTGAGCAATATTTATTACATATTGGTAAGTTAAATCATAACATGACATGAGTATATTTTACAAAAATTGTAATCACTATTATACTCACTGTCTTGGCAAAAGTCTGGAAGAAAATAAACCAGCAACATTGATTTTGGTTTATTCTAATGATGGGATTATGGACACTTTTTCATTTATACCATTTCCACTTTTCCCCTAATCCTGTAATAAAATGATGATTAACAAAGAATGACAAAATTCAAAAGGAAATAAATGGAGAGATAACTATTACAAAATAAAAGAGGGTGCTGAAGACAGTCTCTTTGTGACTAAATATCTGAATATAAGTTAGGCTACTTGGGTGCTATGGCAAAAAATAAAATCCAGCATCTGGATTTCACCAAATGCTGACATGAAAGGGAAAGAAGAATCTGAATATTCTTTGTGAAATCCTGCCTGCATGATGCTATGTTAAAAATCATGCTAATGGTCATAAAGGATCTTGAAGGGTAAAGGCTAAATAAATTATGATAATGGAAATGAATTAGCAGAAAGAATCTATGAGCTGATTCTTGTTGTGTGTTTGATGAATCAACTCAGTATCAAAGGCCTGTGTTTTTTTGTTTATTTTTTTAGATGCAGCCACATAACCCCTGCTGGGGAATTCTGAAGAAGAGCTGCCCAACTGGCTATTTCATTTCATGATTTACTGGTTATTTCTTCCAAGAATGTTCGGACTGAAATAGCACTGCCTGTTGTTATATGTCTTTAAGAAATAAAAATAAATTCTAGCAAAATAGGATCAAAACTTCGTTCTCGCTTATTTTAACATGTTCAGAGATCAGTTATAACGAGCAAAGAGACTACTCTCTGTGATAGACAAAGCTGTGGGGCCAAACAGATATAAGGGAGAGTTTTTTCCTCCCACAAATGTGTGTACGTCACGTGCGAAGTGCATAAAGCAATTCGCTATTTTGGGCATTTTCCACTATTTTACTTTTTATACTGTGTCTTAATCTACCCAAAATGAAGAGAAATCTGCACAATTAGGTTTTTTTTTTTTTTTTTTTTGAATATGCTATTAATGAAGTCTCCTGTTGTCTTAAGTTGGGAACTAGGAAATAGACTCTGAGACAGATTTATGGGCAGAAAGTCCGTTGAGATTAACACCCATAAGGGAGCCAGGGAAGCAGAATAGGGGCAGAAGTTTGGGCTCAAGTGACCTCCTGGGGAGCTGGGGAGGTGAGACAGCTCATCCAAGTTGTCTTGTGGATAACTTGATGAGCAAGAGGACTGGATCTTTGTAGTCTCCTTCCTTCGTACCCATCGCTCACTGCCTTGGAAAGCGTTCTAATCTTCTGCATTGCAGGCCAATTCTTTACCACTGAGGCAACAGGGAAGCCCAAAAGTGTCTTAATCTTGAGGAAAGCTGCTTCCTTCAGGCAAGTCCTTGGGAAGACTTAGTTGTAAGCTAATAGCAGCCAACACTTCCAGCAGCTGGGGGTCTGAAGGTCTCCAAACTGAAGGGGGATCTGCACTGCATGCTATGGACTGAGTGTTTGTGTCCCTCCTCCCCCCAAGAAATATGTCAAAACTCTAATCCCAAGGTGGGACATTTGGGAGGTAGTTAGGGTTAGATTAGGTCATGAGGGTGGCACCCCCATCATGGGATTAATGGCCTTCCATATGAAGAGGGAGAGACGCAAGAGATCTCTCTCTGTGTGGATGAACCAGGGAAAGCCATGAGAGCGTGTAACCAGGAAGACAGCTCTCACCAGAATGTGGCAACTTGATCTCAAACTTCAGCCTCCAGAACCCTGAGAGATAAATGTTTCTTGTTTAAGCCATAGTGGTTATTTGGGCAGTCTGGACTTTTTAAGAGACTATTGCATTGCACCAAACACTATTATTAATAACACCCTCATTTATATTAACATTGCAACATTTCCCAAGTTGTCCTGCTCAGGTAAACCTACAAGAAGCCAATTAATAGTTGAAGGTAGAATTCTTAAGAAAGTAGCTCTGCATTTTAACCAAAAAGTATTTATTTGACTTCGGGAGTGGTGAAGTAGGAATAATCATTACTCTCTAGCTCTTGCCCTGTTATCAGTCTAGGTTATGTAGTAAGTTACTCTGTTAATAAAGAAGCGAACTTAGCATCCTGGAGAAGAAAGTTTGAATGATATTTGTTTCCCTGTGTTTCTATTACTGCACAGTTCTGTCCTTTCCCATCTTATTTTGGAGACTAAAAAGGACACTTAGGGACTTCCCTGGTGGCCCAGTGGTTGAGACTTTACCTTTCAATGCAATAGGTGCAGGTTTAATCCCTGGTCAGGGAACCAGACCCCACATGCCTGGCAGCCAAAAATCCAAGGCTTAAAACAGAAGGAATATTGTAGCAAATTCAATAGGCTTTAAAAAAATCCAAAGTAAGGGTGAAGACCACTTAGAGTAGGCTGCTTACATTTCATAGTAAATAGTGTAAAAGGTTTTTTATTTTTAACTTATTTAAAAAATATATATATTTTTAAAATTTTGGCTGTGCCATGTAACTTGTGGGAGCTTAGTTCTCCCACCAAGGATTGAATCTGAATCCAGGCCCCAGCAGTGAAAACCCCCAGTTCTAACCATGGGACCACCAGGGAATTCCCAACACTGAAAATGTTTTGATTTGAGTTTTATCTTGAAAAGTACAATAAAAATTGTGAAACTATGTTTATTTTTATTTACCAAAATATAGGCCATAAATGTCTGTCTAGTCAAAGCTATGGTTTTTCCAGTAGTCACATACGGATGTGAGAGTTGGACTATAAAGAAAGCTGAGCCCTAAAGAACTGATGCTTTTGAACTGTGGTGTTGGAGAAGACCCTTGAGAGTCCCTTGGACTGCAAGATCAAACTAGTCCATCCTAAAGGAAATCAGTCCTTAATATTCATTGGAAGGACTGATGCTGAAACTGAAACTCCAATACTTTAGCCACCTGATGCGAAGAGCTGATTCATTTGAAAAGACCCTGATGCTGGAAAAGATTGAGGGCATGAAGAGAAGGGGACGAAAGAGGATGAGATGGTTGGATGGCATCACCAAGTCGATAGACATGAGTCTGAGTAAGCTCCAGGAGTTGGTGATGGACGGGGAAGCCTGGCATGCTGCAGTCCATGGGGTCACAAAGAGTCGGACACGACTGAGCGACTGAACTGAACTGAACTGAGGCTATAATGATCACTACAGACTCACTCTTAGAACAAAGAATAAGTCAAATGACTGACTGGAATTTTTGGATGTAATTTTTTCCAACCAACTCTTACAGCACAAGTGACATTTCCCCCTTTATTTATGCAGCGTGTAAATGAAAGTGAACATTTAATCAAATGCTTGAGGGTTTTGCTGATCCTACCATAGTCTCTCAGTCCTTTAATTAAAACTCATGGGGAGTTGGACTTATCTTTAGAAACATCTCTGCTGTCCTCATTCTTCCAGATGTTTCTCTCTAGTTGCGGACGTTTTCACTTGAACATCCAGGAGACACATCCATCTTCAAGAGTCCAAGACAGACCCTTAGTTCTCAGTTTTCCCTGTCCCTTCCCCACCTCTATCCCATCTTCTCTTCGCCAACTGCCTGAGACAAATATGAGGAATTATCTTTGATTTCTTTTTTCCTTCTCTCACAGGGGACGTCGAGTTCATCAACACGTCCAACTGTTTCTGCACCCCCAACCTGACTCCTTCTCACCATCTCCACTGCTCCATTCCAGAACCGTCTGCCCCTGCCTGAGCCACTTCACCACCTTCCTAACGGTCTGCCAGCTTCTCTTCTTTTTCTTCCTACAACTACTTGCCACAGAGCAGCCAGAATGATTTTTAAATGTATTTAATTTTATTAGGCACAAACTTTTACATGGTTCAAAGCTTAACACACTATAAAAAGATAAGCCCAGAGAACTCTTGCATTCCTCACTCCAACCTTTGAATGATAGTTATTTCCACTGGTATCTTTTTGTTTCACCCTTCTAGGATTCTGAAGGCAAATGCAAGCATTTGTACAAATGTATCTCTCATTTTATTACGTAGTAAAAGATAGCTTATCATGTAGACTGTTCTACGCTGCTCTAAATCTCGCTTGCTTTTTTCTGCTTATTAATAATACATCCTAGTGCTCTTTTCATATTAGTACGTAGAGATCTTCCGTATTTGTTTTTCCTGAAGCTTATGACACCACTGTTTGTTGAACCAGGCACCTTTTGCTGAACAAATAATGTAACGATGAAAAGTCTTGTACAAGTGTCATTTCATACATGTGGAGCTGTGTCTGTGGGGTAAAATCGCAGAAACACAGTTGCCAAATCACGTGTGTTAGTGTATTTGCCAGTTTCAGAATGAAACTTTTACAGATAAATCTGTCACTTCCCCTGTTTAAAGGGTTCCCCTAATTCTCCATCCCAATCAGAATAAAGACAAACCCCCCGCCCCGAGACCCGCAAGGCCCTCCTTGATCTGATCTTTGCTTACGTCCTCAATATCAGTGTCCTTTCCCCTCTTTCACTGTGGACTACGCCTTCTTTTCTCAATCTCATAAAATTATCTTTCGTGAGATGTGCAATTTCACTTTGCAGTTGATTTCCATTGTGTTTGGATCGGATGATCATATGTATGTAAAATCCAGTCATCGGCTTGAGACTTGACAAGTTGTCCTAGAAGGGGAAAACAGATGCTAATGTTTAATGGGGATATATATTATATATATATGTATTAATGTGGACTTCTTTTTGGCTCTGCTGAGTCTTCCTTGCTGCGTGTGGCTTTGCTCTAGTTGAGGGGAACGGGGGCTACGTGCTCAGGCCTTTTATTGGGGTGACTTCTCTTGCCATGGGGCGCAGAAGGGCTCTAAGTGCACAGACCTCAGTAGCTGTGGCCCGTGGGCTTGATAGTTGTGGCCCGCTGGCTCTAGAGCTCGGGCTCTGTGGTTGCGGAGCAGGGGTTAGTTGCTCCACAGCATGTGGAATCTTCATGGACCAGGGATTGAACCCATGTCCCCTGCATTAGCAGGCTTATGCTTACTCACTGTACCACCACGGAAGTCCCAAGGTGGGTATTTCTAAGTAGTCATTTAATAAGCAAACAGGTCTAAGTTACGATTTTGATTTTCCTCCATAGCGTCAGACTTCAGGGATTCAGATAATGAATGCTGAAATAACGAGGGCTTTCTATCACTTCGCAGCTGTGTGACCACACATTCTAGACACATGAAGGTGAAAGTCTAACCTTACAGACAAATGCAACACAGTCAGGAAAGAACGGTGGGCTGGAAATGGCAAGTGCTGTGTTCTGCCACTAAGTAAGCTGTGGGGGCTTAGGCAGGCCGTTTCATCTTTCTCTGCCTCATTTTATATGTATGAAAAGGAAGAAAATGGAATTCATCACGAGTCTCAACCTTTTCACTCTCCAGGGATTCCTTTTATTACCCCCACTCATTTTTATAATATGTTGAGAAATTTTATCTGCTGAAAGTTCTTTGTTGTAATTTATGTTACAATTTTCATTGTTCACTGTTAGCATGTTCATTGTGAATTTATCAATAATACATATAATTTCCAATTCTGCTCAGCATTAAATAATCAGTTAACATTGGCTGAGTAGATATATTACCACCCAAAGCAAAACACTTCCCATTTTCATTTGTCTGGGTAGCTCTATCTTGTTTAATTCCTAAGACTGGGGAACTATGGACCTGCCCGACAGTAAGTTTCCTACCAGTCTGGGAGCCAGTTTGTGGATACACTCATCTAGTCTAGAGGATTTTTTAGATGTGCCTCATGGAACTCTTGGACTCAGAGCGGACGGGGAAGGACGAGGCAAAGCCAGGAGCCTTAGGACCCCCAAATCTATTTTATCCAGAGTATTTCCATTTTTTTCTGTCCTATATATTGTGTTCTGCTTAGAAAAGGTTCAAATTATTAAAAACTTTTTTTCACATGGGGATAATCTTTGTTCGTTTGTTTTGGGCCGTACCACGCAGCCTGTGGGAACTTAGTTTCTTGGCCAGGGATCAAACCCAAGTCCCCTACATTGGAAGTGTGGAGTCTTAACCACTGGATCACCAGGGGACTCTCTGCACTACTACAACTAATTTGAAAAACGTGTCAATCAAACTCAATTGTATACACGAGGATAATGAGGGACAGAAAAGTTAAATGAAATTTACCCAAGGTTACAGAGCTAATTAGTGGCCAAATATTCATTCAGTCAATCCACACACACTTCTTGAACACTGTGGAAAGAAAAATTATAAATAGGAAACTTTGATTCAGTCTTGGTCTGAAAACAATCTGTGGGTTACGATAAATGTTTGATCAGAAGCATTTGAATGAAAGAATCCCATTTTCATAAAGTGGTGCAGAATTGACATTGATGTGTGTGTGACTACTGTTCAGCAAGACAAGGAAGAGCGGACAGGAGAATATTTGCATTCTGGTGACCGCAGGAGAGCAAGGAACAAAGAGCTCTGTTAGAAGACAGGCCAGGTGGAGTCTGGTTTCAGTTTCAGTCCTTAGGGTCTGTGGCTTGACTGTCACACTATCGCTCTTTTTAGAGCCCACGGAAGAGGAGCCAAGAGCCCACGCCGTCCCCAAGATTATCCATAAAGGTTTTATTTTCTTTCCCAGATTAAGCATGTTATTCTCGCTAAGCTTGGAAAAACCCATGGCTATATGAAATGTGTTAAACTATAAGATAAATTTGAAAAAGTCAATTGATTGAATTTGTTCAACTTAAGCTGGCAATAAATTCACTGGCTTTATGATAGCTCGCCTATGACGGAGTGTTAGGTAGGTTCTGTTTTCAGCTCAAAAGCTACAGGCACTCTGATTCTAGCTTTCTCCCTGCAAACAATTTGAAATAAAGGGTGTCATTGGCAGATTCAAAGACAAACATGACACAAAGCCTCATTATTTCTCAGCACCAATCAAGAGTCAGCCATTCTTCTAGGCATCGAGGACATAGCAATGAATGTGTGCGAAGTTTCCTGCTTCCGTAGACCAGATTTCTTTTTTAAAAATAATTTATTAATTAATTTGGTTTCACCAGACTCTCAGCTGTGGCCTGTGGGATCTTTAGTTGCAGCAGGTGGACTCTTGTTCCCTGACCAGGGATTGAACCCAGGCCCCCTGCATCGGGAGCATGGAGTCTTAGCCACCGGACCACCCGGAAAGTCCCTAAACCAGATTACTCCGGATTTCTAGTTCAATGCTATTTCTGTTACATTATACAGATGGAAGACTCATTCTGCTCTTTTGCAAATACTTGTTATTACAGAGTATGCCTGTCTTCTTCACATTATTTATTCATTTATTCTACAAAAATTTATTGAGTAACTTCTATTACCAGACTCTCTGTGCTAAGTGCTGGACACCCTGATATGAATTAGCTCTCCAGGTGCTCACAGACCTATGGGAACACAGACTTGTAAACAAAGTTCAAACCAGCATAATAAGTAGGATGGAGGGAGAGGAGCAAGGTACAGACATATCATGTGGCAGCAACTGATTAACTCCCTCTTGTATGACATCCAGATTGGAAAGGTTAATAGAGGATTCCCAAGCCAACCAAGTATGGGAGTAGGAATGGCCTCTACAAAGGTACAGAGACAAGACAGAACAGGCAGATTCTCAGAACTATTTGCCGTTTGGTATTGATGGAGTTTGAAGCATGAGATAAATGAGAAGCAGGAAATTTTTTCCCTCAGGTTTAAAATGTTTTATTTCACATCTATCTGATTTAAAACAAAAAACTCAAAAGTAAACATAGAAATGGGGAGGCAAGAAATTGACAAAATCTCTATGTAATGGCCTCTGTTTTCTCTGTGAGTTAAGAGAAACAGCTTTTTTTTTTTTTTTTTTGAGACTAAGGAAGACTGGCAGGAAGTTTGAAGAGAGGCTTAATAGAGTTGCTGAATTGTTTTTAAGATAGAAAGGATTAGGGAAAAAACTGAACGTCCACTTAATGACAGACTGGCTTAACAGAGTATAGGTCACTCAAGTGGTGGAATACTATACAGACAGGAAAAATGACAGCCACTGACATGAGAAGAGCTATAAAATATCTTATTTAGTAAAAAAAGGCAAGATGCAGAACTGTGTGTATTACTTTAACTTTTACATAAAAGGCAGTGGGAGATTAAAAATGTTTTCTTACCTACATAAATATATCTAGAAGAATGCCTGAGAAAGAGAAGGCTTTGGTTAATAGTGGGAGGAGAAGGTGGATGACTGAGGTACATGGTGTGGGGGGGACCCTTTACACTGTATAGTCTTGAATTTTGGACCACAGCAATGTGTTATCTATTCAAAGATAATATAAAAATGAAATCTCTAAAATGTTTTTAGTAAAATGAAAAAGAATACTTTCTGAAGGCAATAGAAGATAAAACTAAATTTTGGTGTCATGGGTACGTTCCTCTGCAACCCAATACTTAATGACTAACTTAGGGAAATACAAAGGGAAATCCTTATTTTTACCATGAGAGCCTATTTGGGAAAGGTGATTTTTTTGAATCCTGGAGATCAGATCAGTCTATGGAAAAACCTAACCAAGTCTTCTGGCTTGGCCCTTTTGCAGCCCAAGGTCTCCAACCACGGCTTCTTCAGCTCATCTACAACATCACATTGGTTACATCCAAGCAGCCCTCCAAAAGGGCTTCCAGTTCCTTGACTGCACCTGTTGGTACAAAGTGAATTAAAACAGAGCTCTGCTCTTCAGGAGCTAGGAAGTTAGAGGGCGATGATTATTACATGATACATGAACAAATAATAAACAAGCCTAGCATTTTTGCATGTGAGTTATCAAATCAGGTTCATTCTCTCACAAGCAACCCCTTTTATTGCTAACCAAGTTCTTTATATACTTCAGGTACTGTCTACTGACCACAGGGCACCAGGCAGGGGGGATGCAGTGATGATCAAACCCCCGTCCCCGTGTCTGAGACCACACAGGGCCGTGACAGAGAGAGACTTGAAGAGAACATCACCGTAAAGTGTGGTCCAAGCTATCAGGGAGGCAGGAGCAGACTTCTGTGGGAGCCCAGAGGCCAGAGCAACTAATTCTGCTTGGAAAGAGTTAGGAAGGGCTTCGTGGAGGAGGAAATCTGTAACCCAAGTCTTAAATGAGGCGCTGAAGTTGAGGGAGGTTGGGAAAGACTCTCCAGGCAGCACAAACCCAGTGGGCAAAGGCAATGCAGCTCAGAATAACGTGGTGCGCTCACGGACACCAACCCACTTGTTCTGACTCCGTGGCAGGTGCTTTTCTGGGAGTGGCAAGCATCAGGTCTGGAAAGGCAGGTCCAGACAGGGTTACCATGTCTGATGTGCTGGGCAAACAAGTTTATACTTTGTCGTGTCAGTAAAACACCATGTTCTCAGCCGACAGGCTAGTTCAGTACTTTACCTTTACTGTCTAATCCGTTTGAAGCAGGTTGTCTTCTCTTGGCTTCTATAGTCTTACTAGAGGTGGAATGGGGAGGTGGAAGGCAGATTTGTAAACTTAGTGTTACCTTCCCCATTCTTCCTTTTTACTCTTCTGACACATCTAATTAGTCATCGAAGTCTATAACCATTCTGTCACAAATGCATTCTTTGATTTTTCCTTGGCTCAACCATTTAGTATGCATTTACCTGTGACAGGTAAGGATAAAGGATAAACGATAAAGGCTTTATGTAAACCCTCTTATTCAACCTTAAAATAGCCCTGGGATGTCATATTTTAGTGTTCTTGGTAGCAGGCATCAGTTGTCTTAAGCAGAAAAAGGAATTTACTGGAAAGTTATCAGGCAACTCACAGAATTTCCAAGAAAGAGGAGGACTAGGTTCAGAAATGAGCCAAGGGAAGAAGCACAGCACAAAGCTGGGATCCAACCCCAGCAGCCCCAGCAGCCATTCCCAGCACAAGCCCCGCCATGCCTCTGGATGCTAAGCTCACCACAGAGGCCTCAAAGATTCTCAGACTGACCACAGTGCCTTTGCATCACTACATACACCCCCCCGCCCACCACCACAGAGAGGAGGAAGAGCATCTACTGGCCCTGCTCAGAGTCTGAGGAACAGCTTCCCTTTTGGGCTTCCCACTCCCACTAGGATTCATTCAAATTAGGAAGGATGTTTAGATAATGTGGGCTTCCCTGGTGGCTCAGTGGTAAAGAACATGCTTGCCAATGCAGGAGACGAGAGTTCAATCCCTGAGTCAGGAAGATCCCTTCAGGAAGGAAATGGCAACCCACTTGAGTATTCTTGCTTGGAGAATCCCAGGGACAGAGGAGCCTGGCAGGTTACAGTTCATGGGGTTACAAAGAGTCAGACATGACTTAGCAACTAAATAACAACAGCAAACACAGCAAAAATGATATACACTCTTAAGTGCAATTTGTGGATGAGGGACTAGACTTAGAGCAGGTAGGTTAGTCCAGTAATTCAGCTAGTCAGTGGGGGAGCCCGGCTTGGAGCCCGAGTCAGCTTGTTTGCAAAGCCAGAGTGTGTGCAGTCCTCTGCACTGCCTTTTCTAAAGCACCCCAGCTCAGTTTCACAGCCCACACAGCAGTCCACGCTCCCATCACCTCGCTTGCATTATCGCCTCCTGCCTGATCTTGCTTTGTGCTCCCTCGTCTCGGTTCATTCTCCAGGCAGTTGCTAAGATAATATTTTTTGAGTACCATCCACATCACGTCAACCACTTGTTTAAAAATCTGTGACTCACCCCTTCGAGAGCCTTTCCTGATTAATATCATTCCACACTGATCACTGGGTAATCAGTCAAATAATGTTGCTATAGTGNTGCTTTGTGCTACCTCGTCTCGGTTCATTCTCCAGGCAGTTGCTAAGATAATATTTTTTGAGTACCATCCACATCACGTCAACCACTTGTTTAAAAATCTGTGACTCACCCCTTCGAGAGCCTTTCCTGATTAATATCATTCCACACTGATCACTGGGTAATCAGTCAAATAATGTTGCTATAGTGTCAGCACAGAAGTATAATTTATCCTGCACTAGCCTATCCTTATTAATAGTCTTTAGCTATTCCATTGATGTGTCACTCTGCTAAGGTCAGAGAGCCTGTCTTCTGCTGCTTTTGTGACTCTAATGACAGATACTAGCATCAAACACTGTGACTGTCCTTTTATTGAATCCTGGGGCTCTCCAGGAGAGTTGCGTTGCTATCATCAGTATTATCATTTGCAGAGCACTTCTCGTTGGCTAATTCATTATTAGCCTCCCTGACATTTCCCCATTGTCTTATGTTTCTCAGCTATGTATACTGTGCCCAACCTTGAGAAAGTGTGCTACAAAATGGCTAATAATGCTAACAATTTTATTTCAGCTTTTGGAAACGTTCTTTACTCCACCTTCAGATACTGTTAAATTGAGGAAAGGTACAAGGTGGCATGTTTTTTTCTGGGATCTGGGAGGAGAGAGGAAATAGTACGGATATTTAGAGCATATCCCTCCATTCCAATTCGGAATAATAAAGGTCGTCTAAACATGGAGCACCCACCACATGCAGTTAGGGAACCTGGTTGGCCTGGTGACCAGTCTGAAGTTAGTATAGGAAAACCTCTTGCCTGGTTCCTGAATAGCTTTCATGTCGAAACGGAGCAAGACCTTATGGTCCTTTCCTCCCATGCCCTCTGCCTAATTTTTGTGTGTGGAAAAACTAGCCAAAGAATAAGTTTAATCAAGGAAATGAGAAAATGCAAAAACAAAGGAAAACAATCAAGGAGACCAAGTAATAATAGTTTAGCTATTAAGCATAAACAAGGACCTTTAGTTCCTTTTCCAGGGCTATAGACAATACTCTGAGCCATATCCTGTAAGCTGTCTCATAGATACTGAAAAACCCAACAGGTGGAGGAAGTTAACTCCACGATGACCAGACTTACGTAGCCATGACATAAGCTGCCGCAATTCTGAGAACTGACCTCAAAAAACTGGAAACAAACCGAAGCTGGAACTGAAAACTAACTGTACTTAAAACAGTCACTGTGATGCTGGTCAGACCACCAATGACCAATTTCAAGATGACTGTCAAAGCTGACTGTGCTGTTTTTGCGTGTAGCTGCCTCCCTCTGTCTATAACAGCTCTTGCCTCCTGACTGTAGGCAGGGAGAGTCAGCCTCTGGACAATGCTGACATCCAAAATAAAGCAAACTTTCCTTTCCACCAAATTGGCCTCTTTATTGCCTTTTGGGCAGGGAGCAGCTGCAATGTCACTACATTTGAGGTTTGAGGGGGTAGAAGGTGGGGGATGAATGGGCTGGAGAGGAAGGCATGGGCCAGATGGTGACTGTTGTTTCAATTTGACAGACATGGAAAGCTCTCAAAGGTTTCAGGCCGTGTTAGGGAGTGCCGGGATCTGATGTGGGGTTTTGAAAGATTACTCTAGCAGTGATGAGAAGGGTGGCTTGGAGGGAGCAAGACTGGGGCTTTGAGAACAGGAAACCATGACACACCACAACTTCCTTCATCATTCCATTCAAGGGTACAGGTTATAGCTCCTTTTTTGCACGAATCTCAAAAGAGAATCAGATTTAAAAAAATACTTAATCTGTGAACATATGATAATATATAAATTCTTCAGGATTTTATTTCCTGGAAGTAAGGATGCGTATTTTAGATACCCATAAAATTCTTCAGGGACTGAACGTAGGAGATCAAAGTTTGGATTATACTATTTCGTCTATCAGTAACGTGTTGGCCTCCTTCTGTTTCTCAATAGAACTTCTGGTTTGTTCCACATTCCCTCTGAACTCTTCTTATTTATTTGTTAATGTTCTTGTTGCTTGAGTTTTTGTTTCTGCTTTTTTTCTCCCTAGAGACAGAATGGCAGTTGAAGAAAGAAAAATGTTGAGTCAGTTGGCACAAAAGCCCTTTCCCATGGTATCTCCTCTCTTGAGGGAAATTAAACTGATCGTAACCAGTTTTACTCAAGAAGAGGGATCTTTGGAAACAAATATTTGTCCTGATCTTTTTGGCATCTAGTATTAACTGCCAAGCAAATTCTATTGATAGGAGATATACAGGTATGTGATTCTGCTCCATTTCCCACTTTAAACTGTTCTGAAAAGATATTAAGATTTAATCTTTCTGCTTGTTTGTCATTACTGAGCTTCTTCTTCACGCCCAGCACTGTGCCTGGTACGAGGGACAGTACAGTATGAGAGGAAAAGGGAGTCTCTGCTTAAAAAGGACTTGTAGTAGGGACTTCCCTGGTGGTCTAGTAGTTAAGACTCTGTGCTTCCAATTCAAAGGGCACTGGTTTGATTCCTGGTCAGAGAACTAAAATCCCACATGCCAAGAAAATAATAAAAACTGGAGGGGGAAGCGGGGAGGGGAGAATGGAGTGGTGTGTAGTATAATAAATTCTGAGAATAAGTTCTTTTCCTAAAACCAAGTCACTGAAGCCTAAGAGAGAACAGTTGTCCACATCTAAGCAGCTGTGTTGTGTTGCCACTTAAGTTTATGAGTTTTAAAAAGAGTGACCAGATACATACAAAGGCTTTCAGATGCCATTCTGCCCAGATTCTAGAATTTTTGGTCATTGACCACGGAGGCTTTCAGATGCCATTTTGCCCAGATTCTAGAATTTTTGGTCATTGACCATGGATCTTCTGCCAAGGTCTTTGAGGACAAAATTGATCTAATTCTTCTTTTTTTTTTTTTGGCTGCATAGGGTGGCATATGGAATCTTGATTTCCTGACTAGGGATTGAACCCATGCCCCTATAGTGGAAGTGCAGATTCTTAACCACTGGACCACCAGAAAAGTCCTTGATGATCTCATTCTATGCTAACAGAATCATTTGTCTTTCTCTGGAGGAGCCTGGAAGGCTGCAGTCCATAGAGTCGCTGAGGGTCGGACACGACTGAGTGGCTTCACTTTCACTTTTCACTTTCACGCATTGGAGAAGGAAATGGCAACCCACTCCAGTGTTCTTACCTGGAGAATCCCAGGGACGGAGGAGCCTGGTGGGCTGCCGTCTATGGGGTCGCACAGAGTCGGACACAACTGAAGCGACTCAGCAGCAGCAGCAGCAGTGTATAGTTTTAGATGGAAAATGGAACCAAACTCAGGCATTTATAGAAAACTGTGTATCAAAGTTGCCATAACATATACAATGTCCATTCCATAGACTTACTTATGTGTGAGAGTTAGAGACGATTCCTTCCAGATGAATAAACCATTTTGTCCAAATGGCAATAAATTTCACCCCCTCCCCTTTTCACTATTTCCTATGAGCAGTGTTTATTCTCCAAAGATCACAGTTTGATTCCTGCATACATTCTTGTAAACATGATTTGATGCAGGCCATTTATAGCAAAACTGACGGCCTACCGGTGCCTCAGAAACTAAGCATAGTCCTGACCTTTATTTTTAAGCCAAAATCTTATCACATCAACTCCTTTTCTCTGCTTTCTCACTGAACTCTAGAACCAGCAGCCCTCTAATGACAAAAGCAAGATATGAACCAAATGGAGTTCTGCCCTTGACTTCACAAGGGAGTTAATCACACCCAGAACCTGGCTCAGAGCAGGCACTGAACAAATACTTGCTGGAAGAAACAATAAAGGACAATAATGTCCCAGGACTTGTGAGCTTGAGTTTTTCTTGAGCTCATCGGAGGACTCTGACAGACTTAAGGCCCTCGAATGACAAGCTGAGGATGTTATAGACTTGTTTCTGCGCTCAGTCGCTAATTTGTTGAGACCCACCCTGTTCTAGGAACAGCCTCACTTCTTGACCAAATGCACTTGGGGGCTCCTCTGTTCTCGGTCTCTTAAGGAGCAAGTTCACTGGCCAGTCTCTGCCCGGGTCAGGGCTGGGGTAAGGGTGGTCTGTGGTGGCATCAAGGTTACTAGTAAAGAGAAAGCCAAGGGCGTATGGAAACGTCCACTCTCTTCCTCCTTCTCTTTTCTCTCCCTATTTCACCCTAATCACCACCATTTCCCATTGGTTGTTTCCCACTTCCTTCTCTTTCTATTCTGTCCTCTTAGTTCCTCTGCAGAAAACTCCAGAAGAGTTGGTTTTCCTCTGAGATATAGATGCACCTAATTCTTGTTTATTGCTGGCAGGAAATGAAAATGGCATAGCCACTTTGGAAGAGAGTTAGGCAGTTTTTTTTTACAACAATCACATATTTTTACCATACAATCGAGCAACCTGGCTTCTTAGCATTTAGCCAAAGAAGTTGAAAACTTATGTCCACCCAAAAACCTGAACGTGGATGTTTACAGCAGCTTTATTGATCGTTTCCAAGCAATGATCAATAGGTGCCAAACCAAGATTCAGTAGGTGAACGGTACATTCAGACAATGGAATATTATTGAGTGCTAAAAAGAAATGAGCCATCATGACATGAAAAGACCTGCAGGAACTTAAGAAAACATATTGCTAAGTGAAAGAAGTCAATCTGAAAAGCGTGTATACTGTATGATTTCAACTATAAGGCATTCTGGAAAAAGCAAAACTGTGGAGGCAATAAAAAGTTTAGTGGTTGCCAGAAGTTAGGGGCATGGGGAGGGTAAATAGGCAGAGCACAGGTAATATTTAGGACAGTGAAACTATTCTGTATGATACTATAGCGATGGGTACATGTCATTATACATTTGCCCAAACCCATAGAATGTCCCACACTAAGAGGGAACTCTAAGGTAAATAACGGACTCTGAGTGATAATGAGGTGTCCGTGTCAGTTCATCAGTTCTAACAAAAGTGCCGCTGGGTGGGGGATGTTAGTTGTGAAGATAGGCTGTACCTACATGGGGATGGAGGACCTAAGGAAAGTCTCTATACTTCTTGTTCAAATTTGCTGTGAACTTAAAATTGCTCTAAAAACTAAAGTCTATTAAAAACATACAGTTAGATGACAAAAGTAAGTAGTGAGCGTTAGTCGCTCAGTAGTGTCCAACTCTTTGTGACCTCATGTCCTATAGCCCGCCAGGGTCCTCTGTCCATGGAGCTCTCCAGGCAAGAACACTGGAGTGGGTTGCCATGCCCTTCTCCAGGGATCTTCCTGACCCAGGGATCGAACCCAGGTCTCNTAAGTAGTGAGCGTTAGTCGCTCAGTAGTGTCCAACTCTTTGTGACCTCATGTCCTATAGCCCGCCAGGGTCCTCTGTCCATGGAGCTCTCCAGGCAAGAACACTGGAGTGGGTTGCCATGCCCTTCTCCAGGGATCTTCCTGACCCAGGGATCGAACCCAGGTCTCCTGCACTGCAGGCAGATTCCTTACCATCTGAGCCACTAGGGAAGAGCAGTTAGATGATATAGGTATATATTAATAGATTAGATATAAGTAGATAAAGTTAGATATAATTAGATAAAATTTAATAAGATATAAATTAGATAAAATGAGCCTTTACTTCAGCCCTTTGGGTACATGAAAAACTGTTGTTAGCCCAAGCTTGCCCGGATTAGAGAGGAGCAGGGAGGACTGAAGAGGAGGAGTGAGGAAGAAGCCTTGCAGAAGCCTTTGCTAGCTTCCCGCACAGGTGAGTAGGGAAAAAATCACAGCCTCTGTTCTGTTACTCAATGGGCCGCACACACACACACACACAAAGACACTGGACTGATCAGAAATGCCGGGTGCTACCAGCTGAAGAGCGAGCAGGCTGGCTAGTGTCTCACTCTGAGAAATGTAAGGCCATGGGCAATCCCAGCGCTCTATATCTTGGATCGCTTTTCCTGTGCCCTTCCATCAGATTGCCAGGTCTGTGTTTTCCAGATTACTCTAGTCGTGGAGGGCCATCTGCATTAGCATCACCTGAAACGCTTTAGAAAAATTCAGATTCTCTGATCAAGCTCCCAGGAAACCAAATTCTACCATTCAGGGATAGTTCAGGAACTTTCAAAAAATGCCCAAGGCACTCCAGTGCAACCGGGTTTTAGGAGCAAAAAAGATGCTTGCCGCAGTGGTCCTAGTGCCCTGCTTCTGGGAAGGGAATAAGGAAGGGAGGAAGAAAACAAGGGAGGAGGGATGTTTATCTGATGTTCTGGATGTCATTTAAAAGATATACTTTTGGAGAAGCATCATTTGTATGGAAGCACTATGCCAGGGGACTCTGAGTTTTGCACTATAGGGATTTTGTGAGCCTGCCGAAAACCCACCAATGCATAACTGAGTCAGCAAGAAAGTTTAGAGTTCAAAATAATGAAAGCTAGACAATGACCTTCTAATAAAGGTGGAATCTCTATTCTCAGATTTTTACCTTTTGAAAAGTTGGAACTTCTGCTGAAAGATGATGTGGCCCTGACTTGTGACCCACCCAGTTCTTTTTTCTTTTAAAAATTGATTTATTTGAAAAATCAAAATTAAAACAATTTTATTTATTTAGCTGCACCAGGTTTTAGTTGCACCATGTGGGATCGAATTCCCCAACCAGGGATGGAACCTGGGTGCTCTGCATTGTGAGTAGAGCCTTAGTCACTGGGCCCACAGGGATGTCCTCGTGATCCACTTCTGTGAATGAGCTTTCTCCTTCGTTTTAAGAGCAAGTCATCGTCACCGCCCCTTTCCTGCTACCCCTGTGTTCTCCCTGTGGTTCCCTTCCGAGTCCTTCTCAGCTCCCCCCACTTCCTTGAGAGCAGCCCCGTGCCAGACCCTGGCCTGTTCCCTCAAATGAATGATCTTATTCATGTTTCACAACAACCCTGTGAGGTTGGGGCTGTAATTATTCACATGTTACAGAGGAAGAAAGGGGGGATCCAGCAGATTCAGTGACTTGCTGAAGGACACACTGGTAAGTGGCTCTCCTCCCACCTTGCCCCCTAGTTCTGACACCTAGGTCCCCGTCTAGGCCTCCTGCTCAGAACACCAGCCCTTCAGATCCAGATCCTGCATTGCTTTTCTAAGCTGTCGCTATAGATTTGAATGCCCTGCTCTTGAACCCAAGCCTGGAGGTAGGTGTCCCAGCTACTTACTGACTGCCTCTCAGAGCAGTATCCCAGACCTCTGTGTGTCTTTCCCCGGATGAGGCCGGATGCCCATATCGCTGCTGCATTAGTGAAAGCCCAGCTCTTTTCCTGTGTTTCTTCTGTAATTCTCACACAACTTCTGCATGCACACTTCTGTGCTACATGGGGTTAGGCTCCCATCACGCAATTCTCTGACCCCCGCTGGGTATCCTATATTTTAACTCCATTCTGATAGTATCTACAGCACCAGTTCCCACAGGTTAACGGCTCAGTCCCATGAGACTGCTTCAGATGCCCACTGCAAATAGTAAGTCCCCAGCCTCCCAGCCCCAACTTCTGTCCACTTCGGCTGTAAACCAGAGGTTCCTACCAGCCCTCCTCTAATTCAAGTGGTTTGCTAGAGGGGCTCACAGAACTCAGGGAAACACGTTCACTATCTTACTAAAGGATCTGATAAAGGATACAGATGAGCAGGCGGATGAAGAGATGCATAGGCTGAGGTCTGGGAGGGTGCTAAGTGCAGGAGC
>SJYX01013288.1:29426-80539 GCA_006410675.1 Oreotragus oreotragus | reverse complement strand
TATAATGATTTGACTTACATATATTGTGAATTTTTTCTGTTTCTTAAGGAGTGGCCTTTACTTCCTTCAGTCTCTTGAATTTCCCCTAGTGAATATTTCTAGTGTATCCCTCAGTTTATTAACCATGTCACACTCACTAAAGTTATTCTCAAGTCTTCTGGCTTTGTCATCTCTTGACTAGCATTTATCATTATTCCCAGGGAAAATTAATTTCCAGGATAAAAGGGTTCCATGTTTGGGAATTGGTGGTCCAGTGGTTAAGGCTCTGCACTTTCACTGTGAGGGCACAAGTTCAATCCATGGTCAGGGAACTAAGATCCCACAAGTTGTGCAGTGCGGCCAAAAAAATAAATAAAAAGTTCCATGGTTAAGTAAATTTGAGATGTGGTAGGTTAAATAACTATGTCCGATGATAAAGAACTTTTCAGAGCCTATGCTATGCCCGTGGGCTTTGGGATCTTTCTGGAAAGGCAATCTTTTATTCATTTAACTACTGTTGATTGAGCGTCCAAGGACTGAGACGTCCGGGACTTCCCTGGTGGCTCAGAAAGTAAAGAATCTACCTGCAATGCAGGAGACCCCGGTTCAGTTTCCTGGGTCAGGAAAAATCCCCTGGAGAAGGGAATGACTACCCACTCGAGTTTTCTTACCTGGAGAATTCCATGAACAGAGGAGCCTGGCGGGCTACAGTCCATGAAGTTGCCAAGAGCTGAACACGACTAACACACACATACACACACATGCTGGTTGATGCTGGAATCACACTAGTGAACAAGACAGACAAGGTCTCTCTTTGCACATCCAGGTGGTTGAAACAACTGCAAACAAGTAAATCCATACATGAAATAAATGACTAAGCAATTTCTGATAGTGATAAAAGCTGGAAAGATAGTAAGACCAGATGATGTGATAGAGTGGGGTTTGAGTGTTTTCACTTTGGGAAATGTTGCTTTTGATGTAAAACTGTAGTTTTGTGCATTTTAACTTTTTCTTGCTGTTGTTGTTTAGTTCCAAAGTTGTGTCTGACTCTTTTGCGAACCCAAAGACTATAGCCCACCAGGCTCCTCTGTTCATGGGATTGCCCAGGCAAGAATACTGGAGTGGGTTGCCATTTCCTGACCCAGGGATCCTCCTGCATTGGGATTTGGATCCTTTACTGCTTAGCCACCTGAGAGGCCCTTCTTGATGGTTCACCATTAATTTTATTACTACGAAGTATATTAAAAATATCTTCATCTGGGACTGCCACTATTTTAACATTACAAGTTGACCTTTGAAAATTCAGGCATGTATGACTCAATACTGATGCTTCTAGTGACCAATAACAAGGCATTTGCCTGGAGTTAGACTCAGAGCTGATGGCCACTGCCTGATGGGTTAATACTGTCCTATAGCAGATGTGATTGGTACCCTGCCCATATTCTTTCACCTTTACCACTTCAGTGCTCATTGGCCTGACTTCTGAATTACAGAACTTGCATTTCTTGGCCTGAGGATTTTTCTGGCTTATAGATCACTTTGCTGCCCCTGAAGCAATACTTGCTTCCCAGGAGCAGGCCAAACAATGACGGACAGGAACTGGTATATAAATACCCCAGCTCCCTCACGCTTTGGAGTGGGTAAGTCTAAGGTGTGCATCTCCATAGTTTTTGCAGGTTCTGCTAGTGAGGTTCAACTCAGTTGCCCAGGGTGGTAATTGGCTCGAAACACATCATTTATCTTCTATCTTCCCTTCCATATATCACTTTTCCATTCTTTTCACCTCCCAAATAAATTGCTTGCACTTGAGTTCTTATTTCATCATCGACTACTGGGGAGAACACATGTTAAGCACTAGCCCATGTCAGAATCAAAGCTTTGACCTTGACTTTTACTCCTAGCGATTAGTCAGATAGATGACTGGTCCTGTCATTTAGCTGATCAAGACAGATAAAAAAAAGAGAAGACAATCTAATGACATCTATCTATAGAATTCTTCCAACATGAGGGAACTCAAGTCTAGAATGATGTGACCTGTTTTTAGTGATTGTCTTGACCAATGACTTGGGGAACTGTACATTGCATACACCGATACGTAATTAAATGTGAGCTAGCAGTTTGTAACTATATATTAATCAACATAAACTCTGTCTTAAGAAAGCCAGAATGATATCTTAGATAACAGCAGGCAACAGCTGCCTGCTTTCCATTTAGATATTTGATTGAACTGGCAAATCACATTTCTGTTTTTAAAAAAATTAATGGCTAAATGCATCTGGATTTTAGCTCAGATTGTTTTAGATAACCTGAAAAGCTAGACATTTCTCTGGCTTGATATCCTGTTATGCCAAAATAATGAGATAAAACAGGAAAAGGTTGGTACTATTACTAATGCAGCAGATCCTAATAATTAGTCATATTTCCTTCTTAAAAAGCAAACCTCTATCAAAAATCAAATAGTGAAAGTTTTTTTTTTTTTACTTCTTAGGCCTCAAGAAATGCTTACAAAAGGTAGAATGATATATGGATCTGGGCTGCAAACCTGAACTTGTAAAGACAACCTTGATGGGGATAAAGCTTTCTCAGCCTAGAGGCTGATATCTTGGTATTGTCACCCAGATGGAATTCCAGAACATTACATCCACTTTGATAACAGAATTACATTAAAAAAAAAAAATCCCAGCCTATTTTATAGTCTTGTTTCTAGTGTTTTTGAAAATTTGTCAGTTATTATTTGCTGCTATTCTTCAAGTATTTCTAGTACTCTCTTTCTGGACATACAAGAGAACCGCATTCCTGGTCTTTTGTGGCTGAGTGAGGTGATGTGACTCATTCTGGGCAGTGAGCTGTAACAGGAGCGACATAGTGTCACATTCCATGTTTCCTTACTGGTGTGGGCGCTTGAAGAGTTCTGTTTCCCTTTTGTATGGTGACCAGCAAAGTTCAAGGAGGTGACTGCTCTGTCCTGGTGATCAGGAGGATCAGAGCAGCCCTGTTGACCTTCTTGAGCAAGAAGTAAACTTCAGCTGTTCTGAGCCATAGAGATCTTAGGATTCTTTGTTACCACAGGGTTTCAGACAACCCTGACTTGGTCAGTCGGTTACAGACCAACCCTGACAGATGCAGCTATAGGCATAACACAGCAACCTTTAGGGAGAGCCCTTCTAGCTAATTCTATTATGTTGTCAAAGTGACATTGAGTTTTTGTTGGTATTTTAAAAAACTGGACACAGGTAATCAGCATTTAGAAATAAATGTCTTTGGATATGGGATAGTTTTTTCTGTATCAGCCATCTTTTTTTTTAACTGAAGTTTACATGTATATACCTATGATTCTCTGTCATGATTTATTACAGAATATTGAATATAGTTTCCTGTGCTATACAATAGGACCTTGTCATTTATCTATTTTTTTATGGAGTGATTTATATCTGCTAACGCCAAACTCCTAATTTGTCCTTCCCCCACCCCGTTACCTCTTTAGTGACCTAAGTTTGTCTTCTATGTCCATGAGCCTGCTTCTGTTTCATCAGTCAGTTCATTTGTGTCATATTTTAGATTCCACGTGCAACTGATGCGCATGGTATTTGTCTTCCTTGGTCTGACTTACTCCGCTTAGTATGATAATCTCTAGGCTCATCAACACTGCTGCAAATGACATTATTTCACTTTTTCTTATGGTTGAGTAGGACATGGAACAACAGACTGATTCCAAATAGGAAAAGGAGTACGTCAAGGCTGTATATTGTCACCCTGCTTGTTTAACTTACATGCAGAGTATATCATGAGAAACACTGGGCTGGAAGAAGCACAAGCTGGAATCAAGTTTGCCGGGAGAAATATCAATAACCTCAGATATGCAGATGACACCATCCTTATGGCAGAAAGTGAAGAGGAACTAAAAAGCCTTTTGATGAAAGTGAAAGAGGAGAGTGAAAAAGTTGGCTTAAAGCTCAACATTCAGAAAATGAAGATCACGGCATCCCATCCCATCACTTCATGGGAAACAGATGGGAAAACAGTGGAAACAGTGTCAGACTTTATTTTTGGGGGGCTCCAAAATCACTGCAGATGGTGACTGCAGCCATGAAATTAAAAGACGTTTACTCCTTGGAAGGAAAGTTATGACCAACCTAGAGAGCATATTAAGGAGCAGAGACATTACTTTGCCAACAAATATCTGTCTAGTCAAGGCTATGGTTTTTCCAGCAGTCATGTATGGATGTGAGAGTTGGACTGTGAAGAAAGCTGAACACTGAAGAATTGATGCTTTTGAACTGTGGTGTTGGAGAAGATTCTTGAGAGTCCCATGGACTGCAAGGAGATTCAACCAGTCCATTCTAAAGGAGATCAGTCCTGGGTGTTCTTTGGAAGGAATGATGCTAAAGCTGAAACTCCAGTACTTTGGCCACTTCATGCAAAGAATTGACTCATTGGAAAAGACTCTGATGCTGGGAGGGATTGGGGGCAGGAGGAAAAGGGGACAGCAGAGGATGAGATCGCTGGATGACATCACGGACTCGATGGACGTGGGTTTGGGTGAACTCCAGGAGCTGGTGATGGACAGAGAGGCCTGGCGTGCTACGATTCATGGGGTCGCAAGAGTCGGACACGACTGAGCGACTGAACTGAACTGAGTATTGTATTGAGTACGTATACCACATCTTCTTTATCCATTGATCTGTTGATGGATTCCATGTCTTGGCTTTTGTAAACAGTGCTGCTACGAATGTTGAGGTGCATGTATCTTTTCAAGTTAGGGTTTTTGTCTTTTCTAGATATATGCCTAGGAGTGGGATTGCTGAATCATATGACAACTCTGCTTTTAGTTTTTTGAGGAATTTCTATACTATTGTCCATAGGGGCTGCACCAATTTACAGACCCACCAACAGCATAGGAGGGTTCCCTTTTCTCCACATCATCTCCAGCATTCATTATTTGTAGACTTTTAACTGATGGTCATTTTAACCAGTATGAGATGGTACTTCATTGTATTTTTGATTTGTATTTCTCTAATAATTAATGATTGAGCATCTTTTCATATGCCTATTGGTGTATTGACCATCTATCTAATTATTATGCTTCAGATTTGGAAATTCTGAAATACAAATGAATTGTTGATGTTGTGGGAGAGTTGAATTCTGAGAAGAAAACATTGCAGGAATTATAGAGAGCATTTTTGGAGTCGTGCCAAGCATGGAGAAAAAAATACCAAAGAGCACAACTTAAATTGGGGGAGAAAAAAAAGAACAAATTTTCAAAATACCACCCCTCTAACAAATACTTTTCTGAGGGAGACCTTTCTTCTTCCCCATTATTTTTCTTCTCTGTTTCCTCCTACTATTGAACTACAGATTTTTGCATGTGGTAATTTCCCCATGAAAATTATACAAAAAAATATTTTCAGTCTTCTAACTACATAATCAAATATGTCGGTTTTTAACTAGTTCCATGAGGCATCTAAGTCCCATTCCTTGCTTTCTTTGAGTTGAGTCATATAAAGGTTATTGCTTGTTTTTGCAAAAACCAAGATAGACTGGGTCCATTCGTGACTAGTCTTACCCCAAAATTGAGCCTTAATCTCCCCCAGTTTACTGTGGAATTTCTGAGTCAGCCTTTGAATTCCAGTTCACTGAGATACTTGGAAAGTACTCACTGTTCCCCTCTGGTTGAGCCCTCCTGAAAGTGTTAGGTGCAATTCATTCTAGAAAAAAACATTTTCACTTCTGTTAGATTTCTTGAATGATTTTAACTCAAGACTCATACATGGTAATTGAAAGAGTTTGTGTTTCATAGGAGATTAGCAGAATTATTTCTGTTTAGAACAAAGAAGAGAAGGTTGAGGGTGATAATGTCAAAAGTGGATGAATTTTTTTTTTTTTAATTTGAAAGTGAAACACAAATAGCATGTATATTTAAAGTCGTCTTTCAATCTTACCAATTCTGTCCCTCTCTGCAGAGTTTATCAACATCAAAAATGTGCTCCTTTATCCTTTATTCTGTCCCTCTCTGCAGAGTTTATCAACATCAAAAATGTGCTCTTTATCCTTTCAGACTTTATTCTGTGCATTTACAAACTTTAAAATAACGACTTACCTAGGTTTTTTTTTTTTGTAATGTAAATGTCCACACAAGACACATTGTGATAAACTTGTTTTTTTAAAAATTTTATTTATAATGGAAGTCTTTTTGCAGGTACACTTTTATCTGCCACTTTATTTTTCACAGCAGTTCATCAGGTAGATGACAAAATATAACTATTCCCTTAATGATGGACATTTTAAAAGTTTCAGTTTTTTGCTTATTGCAAATAAGATAAATCTCTATTTCCATAAACTCATTTGTGTGTTTCTTTATGTCTTTGGTGCAGATGTGAACATTTTCCCAGGATGGATTCCTAAAGTGGAATTGCTGTTCCAAAATATGCACATCTCCAGTTTGGGGAGACACTGCCTTCGTGCCTTCCCAGAAGCGTTATCACCTTGTAGTCCTCCCAGCAGTGCTCCATGATCTGTTTTTTCCCAGTTGTTTCTGTTTCCTTCTCTTTCATTCACCATATGTACTAGCTATCCATAGATTTGTCAGATAAAACATAGGATGCCCAGTTAAATTTGAGTTACAGAGAAAAAATAATTTTTTAGTAAAAATATGCCCCAAGTATTGCATGGGAGGTACTGATACTAAACAAATTTATGTTATTTGTCTGAAACTCAGATTTAATTGGATGTCCTGTATTTTTCTTCACTGAACCTGATAACTCCAGCTTAGGTAATTAATACCAGAGACAAGACTTCACTTGCTCCTCAAGGAACTTACCTTCTAGTGATTGAGAAAGACTGTTGGGAAACTGTTTCCCTTACTGTTGCCAGAAGGATCTTTTTGACAAGATCTTTATCTCTCCTTGTAAACATGAGCCTTTTCCTTCAAGATCTGCCCCCACTGCTGAGCACTAGGCCTGTTTCCCCACCACTAACAGCCATGCCTGCTTCAGCCCTATATGTCCTCCCCTCTGTCAGCTTTTTTTTAAAATTGTGGTAAAAAAAACACATAACCTGAACTTACCCTCTTAAAAAGGTTTTTTTTTTTTTTTAAAAGTATATAGTATACTATTACTACGGAGAAGGCAATGGCATCCCACTCCAGTACTCTTGCCTGGAAAATCCCATGGACAGAGGAGCCTGTTAGGCTGCAGTCCATGGGGTCGCTAAGAGTTAGGGACTACTGAGCAACTTCACTTTCAGTTTTCAGTTTCATGCATTGGAGAAGGCAATGGCAACCCACTCCAGTATTCTTGCCTGGAGAATCCCAGGGACGGGGGAGCCTAGTGGGCTGCCGTCTATGAGGTCACACAGAGTCGGACACGACTGAAGTGACCTAGCAGCAGCAGCAGCAGCAGCAGCAGCATACTATTACTAACTTTATGCACATTGTTGTGCAACAATTCTAGAACTTTTTTTATCTTGCATGGTTAAAACTCTGTACTCATTCTTGGGTGGGCTTTCCTGGTAGTTGGTTCAGTGGTAAAGAATCTACCTGCCAATGTTGGAGATACAGACCCAGATCCCAGATCCCTGGGTCGGGAAGATCCATTAGAGAAGATCCATGGGAAATCCCATGGACAGAGGAACCTGGCAGACTACAGTCTGTGGGTCACAGAAGAGTTGGACATGACTGCGCTACTAAATAACAACAGCTAATTTTTGGCAACCCTGGTGACCACCATTCCACTTTCTGCTTCTATGAGTTTGATTATTTCCTATACCTTATTTAAGTGGAATTATGCAGTATTTATCTAGTTTTTGATTGGTTTATTTGACTTAACATAATAGCCTCAGATTCATCCATATTATAGCATATGGCAGAGTTTCTTTTTTAAGGCTGAATCTATTCAGCCTTCCTCCATTGTATGTTCACACATTTTCTTCATCCATGGATTGCTGGATGGATGCTTCCATGTCTTGACTGTTGTGAATAATGCGTCAGTGAACATGGTGTAAAATATTTCTTTGAAGGAATTCCCTAGCAGTCCAGTGGGTAAGGCTCTGCACTTCCACTGCAAGAGGCCCAGCTTTGACCCCCTGATTGGGGAACTAATATCCTGCAAGCCACACAGCACAGCCAAAAGAATTTTTTTTTCCCTTGAGATTGTATTTTCAGTTCTCTTAGATATATGCCTAGAAGTGAGATTGCTTCTGAATATGGTCGTTTTAATTTTTTGAGGAACCTCTCTTCTATACTGTTTCCCATAGCAGCTGTACCATTTTACATTCCCACCACAAGGATTCCAGTTCTTCACATCCTTGTCAATACTTGTCGCTTTCTGTGTTTTTGATAGTAACCATCTTAAGGGTGTGAGATGATGTCTCATTGTGATTTTGATTTTCATTTTCCTGATGATTAATAATGTTGAGTACCTTTTCTCACATTTTTTACCTGTTGACATTCTGGATAAATATGGCATATCTATACAATGAAATATTATTTGGCCATGAAAACATGTGAAGTACTGATACATGCTCCAAGATGGAAAAAAACTTGAAAATATCATGTTAAGTGTAAGAAAACAGACCCAAAAGGCCACGTATTAAAAAAAAGGTCACACACTGTGTGATTCCATTTATATGAAATGTCTAGAACAGGCACATCCAAAGAGACAGCGGATTGCTGGTTTCCATATGCTAGGGAGAGTGGGAATGAAATCCTCATGGATGTGGGACTTCTTCTGGGAGTGATGAGAATGTTCTGAAATTAGATAGGGGTCAGGGCAATGGCAACCCACTCCAGTACTTTTGCCTGGAAAGTCCCGTGGACAGAGGAGCCTGGTGGGCTGCACTCCATGGGGTCGCTGGGAGTCAGATGGGACTGAGCGAGTTCTCTTTCACTTTTCACTTTCACACTTGGAGAAGGAAATGGCAACCCACTCCAGTGTTCTTGCCTGGAGAGTCTCAGGGACGGGGGTGCCTGGTGGGCTACTGTCTCTGGGGCCGCACAGAGTCGGACACGACTGAAGCGACTTAGCAGCAGCAGCAGTGTGCTTATACAACATTGTGTGTGTGTGTATTCAAAACTAGGGAAATTAATATTTTAAAAGAGTTAGTTTTGGGAATTCCCTGGTGGTCCAGTGGTTAGGATGCTGCACTTTCACTGTCGCGGTTCCTGGGTTCAGTCCCTGGTCAGGGAACTAAGATCCCTCAAGCTGGTGGCGGGAGGGGGCAGAGTTAGTTTTATGATCTGTGAATTCTGTCTCAGTTAAAGCATTCTTAACAGTGACATGCCGTTTGAATCCTGATACCTTTAGGTTGTTTCTAAAACTTGAATACCAGCAAGCAACATTTATATGACTATTTCTGTGTAAACGTTTTCACTGCAGATGCAGGCACAAGGGCTACATGATTTTCTCTATGACATTAAAACCACAACCCATTGACCACCTAAAAAATCAGTATTCATGTATCAGGGTCCAAATGAATTCTCTTTTGTGTACTATCCGCTACAGTTTTTTTGTTTTCCTGGAGTTTCTACTTATCTTTCTTTTTCATGTGGGCAAAAAATAATGTATTTCCATCACATAATGTGATTAGAGGATATCCCCTTACTTCCCAGAGTCATCATCATTTTGTCCCAACTCACTAGTCAATGTCCTTATCATTTCACTGCCTTGGCTCATCATTTTATTGAATTTCTCATCCTCTTTTTGTTCCATTCCCTTATTTTGCAGCTTCTTGAATGGGTATGTTTCAGGAAGGGGGACTGCTTCCAGGGCCCGAAACTGGGCTCTTGTGTAACACTCAGAAATGAATTGTCGGAGAGACACGTGCTGACAAAGCAAGAGATTTTATTGGGAAAGGGCACCCGGGTGGAGAGCAGTAGGGTAAAGGAACCCAGAAGAATAGCTCTGCCACGTGGCTCGCAGTCTTGGGTTTTATGGTGATGGGATTAGTCTCCAGGTTTTCTTTAGCCAATCATTCTGACTCAGAGTCCTTCCTGGTGGTGCATGCCTTGTTCAGCCAAGATGGATGCCAGCGAGAAGGATTCTGGGAGGTGGTCGCACATGTAGTATCTTCTTTTGACCTTTCCTGAACTCTTCCGGTTGGTGGTGGCTTATTAGTTCCATGTTCCTTACCAGGACCTCCTGTCGTAAAACAGCTCATGCAAATGGTTACTATGGTGCCTGGCCAGGGTGGGCGGTTTCAGTCAGTGTGCTTCCTCTAACAGGTATATCCTCTTGGAAGTCCCTCATAAGAAAATGTGTAAGAGAGAGAAACTTTTTGAATCCTAGCATGTCTAAAAATATCTTAATTTTGGTCTTCTGCCTTGCCTGTGCCTCAGTTCTCTGATCTGTGCAGTAGGGGTGATCATAATTGCACCTGTCTCAGAGTTATTAATGAGGATTAAATGAATTAGTGTGCAGAAAGCTGTTAGACAGTCTTTGGCACATTAAGAAATTTGTTCAGTAAACATTAGCCCTTAATGTTGTAATTGAAGCCCTTAGATGAACCATAGCGTTCAGCACTCTGAAAACACTGTGTGGACTAACAGTAAAGTAATAAGATGAAAGTTTGTGTGATTAAGTAAATAATCCTATTACCATAGCTACATCATAGGCTTATGAATTATTAATATTTATTCCTTAGTGTTTTTCTTCTCTTTTTTTATGAACTCATAATCAGTGTTGTAGGATTTTTTTTTTAAGAGTCACTAGGCTGTTCTTAGCTCTCTGGAATTTAGTAAAGTACAGTCTTTTCCAGGAAATGGCTTTAAATTGTAATGCAAATTTGGTTTAAATGTATGAAAGTAGCTTGAGAGAGTAACAATGCAAACTACTTAAGGAGTTTAAAAAATTTAGGACATTGAATATTTAAGGAGTAGGTTGGCTCAGGTACAAAAGCACTCAAACCATCAGCCTGGCCAATCTGTAGGGGCCGCTGAAGAGGATTCTGGGGGCAGTTTGGCTGTTGACAAGTAAGTGATGTCTGCCACTGGAGAGCTGGTGCATTTGCAAACCCGGTCCCACCTTAACCTTTTCTCAAGAAGGAAGGGACAGTAGGTTATAAGGAGGCTCTGACTGGGATAATGAATCTAGTCTTGGATTCTCGGAGAAGTTTGGTGAGCTCAGTCAGATAACGTTAACCATGCAAAGGGAAGGAGATTGAGAGAACCATGCATTCAGAAGCTCGTAGGAGGAGGGGAGTAAGCCAGTGTATCTGAAACACAAAACTGTAAAGGAGAGGAGGGTACACGCTCCAGTTAGAGGAGATACTCAGTCCATCAGGATGGGCGTCTGTCATGGGCCATGCTGAAGCCTGGGGATTGATTCCAAGAGCAGTTGAAGGATTTAGTCTTGGGAAGCAACACTGGGATGACCCTCAGGGATGGGACGGGGAGGGAGATGGGAGGGGGGTTCAGGATGGGGAACACATGTACACCCATGGCTGATTCATGTCAATGTAAGGCAAAAACCACTACAATATTGTAAAGTAATTAGCCTCCAATTAAAATAAAAAAATTTTTTTAAAGAAACAAATTTATAGTGAGGAGAAAGAAATGGAGCGGGACAGGAGTGGATTCAAGCACTCCTTTCTGGAAGCTATTATGGGGTTCAGAAATAGTTGTATCTTTGACCAGGGTGACAGCTGTGGGATGAAGAGAATCAGTGGAGGTGAAAGTTATTGAGAAATATCTGGGATATGCTGGGGGGTGGAGTAGGGAGGCATAAAGGATGACACCTTGGATTTCCCATTTGTAGAACTGGACAGAAGGTGGCAGGAGCTGGGAGAAATTATCATACATTGAACCACTTCCTCTTACTCATGAGTGTACAAAAGCTTAGCAAAGGGAATGGACTCTGATTTGAAAGGAAAAGGGTTTCTGGGTAACTTTTTTACAACTCTGGTATTTTCTTCAACCTTCTAGGAGTCTGTGGAGCATCCATCCCCCAAGGAATAGGACCACTTGACCACTCTATTGAACATAAGTTGTTTTTATTTCACTTTTTATCTGCCTGGAAGTTTACAGCAAATGAAAACATGACAACACCGTATAAACAAAGCACAAAAAAGTCACTTGTATCTTCCTGTTTTCTGAGGTTGGTGCCAGACAGGTCTTTTCTAAAGCAACTAAAAAGGCACAGAGGTAATAATTGTTTTGCTGTTCCAGGAACTGGCAGCTACATGTAAAAAACTATTGAGCACAATTTTAAGCTTCTGCTAAAAAGTTATAAGGAAATGGCTAAAAATCTTTCTAGAACTCATTCTCCACCCTGGGGCAAAAGGACCTAGAAAACATACTCTAGCAAAGCAGTGTTTAATGATATTCGTAATTTGAGTCATCTGTTTTCTCCGTCAGTCTAGCTAAAAGATTGTCAACTTTGTTGATCTTTTCAAAGCACCTGCTTTTCTCTGTTTTAGCTGCATCTCATACTTTTTGATATGTTTTGTCTTAATTTTTATTTCTGATTTCCCTTGTGATTTCTTCTTTGACCCATTGGCTGCTTAAGAGTGAGTTGTTTTATTCATACCTATTTGTGAATTTCTCAAATTTCTAATTTCATTCCATTGTTGTCAGAGAACATGCTTTGAATGAATGCAGTCCTTTTAAATTTACTGAAACTTGTTTTGTGGTCTACCATTTGGTCTTTTCTGGAGACTGTTCCTTCTGCACTGAAAAGAATGTATTCTGCTGTGTTGGGTGGAATGTTCTGTGGTTATGTTAGGTCTGGTTGTTTTTTGGTGTTCAAGTCTTTTGTTTCCTCACTGAACTTCTGCCTAACGATTCTGCCCATTATTGCGATGGAGTTTTGAAGTCTCCAAATATTAATCTATTTCTCCCATTAATTCTTGCTTTATGTATTTCAGAGCTCTTTTATGTGCATGAAAGTGAGAAAGTGAAGTCGCTCAGTCGTGTCCAACTCTTTACGACCCCATGGACTGTAGCCTACCAGGCTTCTCCATCCATGGGATTTTCCAGGCAAGAATACTGGAGTGGGTTACCATTTCCTTCTCCAGGGGATCTTCCCGACCCAGGGATCGAACCCAGGTCACCCACATTGGAGGGAGGCGCTTTAACCTCTGAGCCACCATGTTCCTGAGAAGTTGGCCCTTTTATCATTATAAATTGTCCCTCTGTGTGTGGAGAAAAGGGCCTCCTACACTGTTGGTGGGAATGTAAATTGGTGCAATCATTATGGGTAACTGTATGGAGGTTCCTTTAAAAAACTATATCTAGAACTGCCATATGATCCAGCAATCCCACTCCTGGGCATATAAGTGGAAAAAACTTTAATTCGAAAAGATACATGCACTCCAGTATTCATAGCAGCACTATTTACAATAAGCAAGACTTGCAAGTAACCGAAATGTCTATTGACGGATGAATGGATAAAGATATGGTAGTTATATATGATGGAATGTTACTCAGCCATAAAAAAGATTGAAATAATGCCATTTGCAGCAACATGGATGGACATAGAGATGATCGTATAAGTGAAGTAATTCTGACAAAGACAAATATCAGATGATATCGTTTATATGTGAAATCTAAAAAGTGATACAAATGAACTTACCACAAAGCAGAAATAGAGTCACAGATGCAGAAGACAAGCATGGTTATCAGGGGGAAATGTGGGGGGATAAATTGGGAGACTGGGGTTGACATAAGCATACTACTATATCAAATAGACGCATTCACATTAACATGTAATATAACCTACCGTATAGCACAGGGAACTCTACTCAGTACTCTGTAATGACCTATATGGGAAAAAAAATGGATATATAAATATGTATAACTGATTCACTTTGTTGTCCAGCAGAAACTAACACAATATTGTAAATAAACCATTCTTCAATAAAAATGTTTTTATAGTTGACTATAGTAACCTACTTATTCACTGTTTCTGGCTCTCTTCATTGGTGTCTTGGATATGAGTTACCGTCTGGTACCATTTCCTCGCTCTCATATAGCTTTGCTCATACTCATCTCCTCTGTGCACTTACTGTCAGATATACTACATTTCTGTTACAGACCAGCAGTACACTTCTAGACATACTGTTTTATACTACTGCTTTTCTCTGAAAAAAATTTATTGAGGTGTAGTTGATTTACAATGTTGTATTAGTTTCAGGTATACAGCAAAGTGAATCTGTTACACACACACACGCACACACACACGCACACGCACGGCTTCCCTGGTGGCTCAGTGGTAAAGAATCTGCCTGCAATGCAGGAGATGAAGGAGATGTGGGTTTGATCCCTGGGTTGGGAGGATCCCCTGGAAGAAAGAATGGCAACCCACTCCAGGATTCTTGCCAGGAAAATCCTAACGACAGAGGAGCCTAGCAGGCTACAGTCCAGAGGGTTGCAGTGGGTTGGATACTTGTGAACTCACACACATCTATCTTTTATCTGTCTGTCTCTCTATCTGTATGTATATATCTATGCATGAGTGCTTGCTCAGTTGTGTGCATCTCTTTGAGACCCCAAGGACTGTAGCCCACCAGTTTCTTCTGTCCATGGCATTTTCCAGACAAGAGTACTAGAGTGGGTTGCCATTTCCTTTTTCAGGGGATCTTCTTGGCCCAGGGATCAAACCTGTGTCTCTTGTGTCTTCTGTGTTGACAGGCAGATTCTATACCACTCTGCCACCTGGGAAGATATCTATAACTATATATCTATATCTGTATCTATATCCTGCACTAAATCAGTTAAGAAAGAAGAAATATGTGTTTGTACTATTTTTTAAATTACATTATTACCTTTACTGACACTTTTTTTATGTGGATTTGAATAGCTGCCTGGGGTTGCTTCTATTTGAAGTGTCATTTATATTAACTCCCACCTATTTGTTTTTTAAAACAAACAAGCAAACAAGAAACCCCAAAACAACACACAACAAAAGAGGAAATTCTCTCTTCAGCCATTTATTTTTTTCCCATCAATTAATGCAAACACTGTCCTATCACACTGTTAACCTTAAAACAGCAGTCACTGAACTGTCTGTGGTTCCCCACTTTTCTGAACTCTTGACTTTCCTTAAATAGGCAGCAGTGGTTAGGAGTTGTCAACCTGTGCACACCATACCCGATGTTCAGGCACAAGACCAGAGGATGGAATTGTGTTAAAACAATAAAACCAGGCTAGTAATAAGGCTAGTGCTTAAAAGTCAAAGAAAAGGAGATAATTTTAATTGCCTTGATTATTTTGGCAAGATGTTGTTTTGTTTTGTTTCTACCCTCCGATGACTGTAAATTATGTTCTGTTGTGCTTTTGTTTAATTTTGTTCTGATTATAAAAGTGATACATTCTCATTGAGAATATTTAGGAAACTCAGAAAGAAAGAAAAACTCAGAGATAGCTACTCTTTAAATTTTTTTCACTCAATATTTTGGAGAATCTTTTCTTCCTCCTCCCTCCCTTCCTTCCTTCCTTCCCCTCTCTCACTAATGTGTATATGTTTAAATGTACATACAGTATTTAAATGACATCTGAATTTGGATTTAGGTTGCTTTAAGCAACCTAAGGGAATTCCCTGGTTGCTCAAACGGTAAAAGCGTCTGCCTGCAATGCAGGAGACCCAGGTTAGATAATAGTCATGTTCCCATCAGTTTATCTTGCCTCTGATAACAACTTTTCCTATATCACCTAATATTTAATATGTAGTGTTCCTGTTGTTATTTTCTATTTTTTAATTGTTCGTAGCTGTAGTTTTGATTTCTACCATAACCAAAAGTTTATCAAAAAGGATTTTTCTAAGTTTCCAAGAGTTATGGTTTTGATTTAGACGTCTGCTGTTCTAAGTGAGTCTTTTGGAGGATGAGGGAAGGTGTGACAGTGAGTCCAGTATAGTTCCATTTGGAATTTATTTAGGTTTTATTGTGGTTTACTATATGGTTAGTTTTTTATAAATGTTCCATGAGCACATAAAAAGAAAATATAGCCTCTATATCATGAATCGAAGTCAGTTCATTTTGTTTGTTGTCTGCCAAATCTTTGATCATCCTTTTATTGTGACCATTTCTGTCTCATTTTGTTTTAGTCCTGTCTCTTATAAGCAAAGTGTCACTGGATTGTATTTTTTCAACCTAGTATGAAAGTTATTTCCTTTAAATATGGAAGTATAGTATCTTCTTAAAATTAATAGTATGATCTTATTTCATCTTATTTTATTTTTACTTATCCTTTAACATTTGCTATTTGCTCTATGCACTATATTTTCTCTAGTGACTTGAAAATTCACATCCTGTTTTAATTCTGCCTTTAAATTTTGCAAAAGCATTCTCAATCTTTGCTTCTTCTGATTACCAAAGTCAGTGTAATCAGTACATGGAGCAATATGTTTTTTCTTCCTTCCCCTTCTTCATTTGTGTTTTCTCAAGCCACTGTCACCTACTATAATATGTAGCACTCAGAAAATTAGTAGTATTTTTGGCATTGTATATTACAGTTTTTATTTTCAGTCAGTATTTTGTACTTCCATTATTTAGACATAACTATTTCGCTGGTTTCCATGTACACCATTAGATCTTTTCTACCTTGATTTATCATATTTTGAGCTCTTAATTTTGGTACTTCTTAGGCTTCTAGAGGAGATCTTCAAATAGTAGTTTCTGAGAAAAGGATATGGTTGAACCTCTGCATATGTACCTTTTCACACAAATGTCATCTGGGCCGTGTGTAAACTTGTGGAATAACGTTTCTTCTCAGATTTGTTTGCTGTTGTTTCTTTGTATTTTGGCCAGCAGTGCGACTTCTTTGCCTAATTAGCACTGGGGCTTCCCTCAGGCCTTTTTGGCCCTTTGTCTTGTCCAGTCGTTGGCCCTCTCTTGTTACCCTATCCTTGAAGCCCCTTTCCTGAAGCTTTTACTAACTGAAAAAAATCACTATATTTTAATGTGATGAGATATACTAAAGAAAGGATAAATGAAAAAAGATGAAGTAAAATTTTCACAAATTTCCAGATTAGACGATACTGAAGATCTATAAAGTTTTCTGAACATGCAGTCTCTCTGTAGATTTACGATCTTGTTGGTTTTGTTCACATCACTGCCTTACTTATGGCTTTCAGTCTTTGGAAGAAGATGTGGTGGCCATCATGGGCTGGGAAAGCAATGCTTTCTTCAGTTCTAATTTGCTTTTCAGACTAAAGTTTATAAATTCTGTGAGTCTGTGTTATCCAAGAAGCTGAAAGCAACTTTTTTCCACTTAATTTATTTTCAGAACCACTGATTGCCCAGTGGTTAGGACTACAAGCTTTCACATTGTGGCTAATAAATAAATAATTTATTTGCTATTTGAATGCTGGAGTAAATTCAGAGGAATTGGCTATTGCTAGTGATAAGAAAATTCAATTCAACAAATATCTTCTGAATACTTACTATGTGTAATGCACTGTAGTAAACAAAAAAATTTTTAATTCTTTTTTGGTAGTTTGGAATTCATTAAATTATGTCCATACAAGGGGCTCCCTTATGCAGCCATTAATAATTTTTGGAGACTCCGTGCTGTGCTCAGTTGTGTTTTTGTGACCATGTGGACTGTAGCCTGCCTGGGATTTTCCAGGCAAGAATACTGGAGTGGGTTGCCATTTCCTTCTCCAAAAATATTTTGAAGAATATTTAAAGATGTAGGAAATGCTGACAATAATATATTAAGTTAGGAAAAGCACTTTACAAAGTGATATATTCAGTTTAATTTTAATTTAGCTTAAAAGATTTCAAATGACTAAAAAGAATAGGTCCCTAAATGTTACTATTGTTTACTTCTAGATGAATTTAAAAAAACAAGCCTTTTACATATTCTAATTTTTCTATAGGGAAAACAAATCAACTTAATAACTAGATGATAATATGATTTTGTTGTTTTTTTAAGGATATAGCCCAGCTCTGCAGGATTCTAGGGGATGGGCCCAATCATCCCCATTTCAGGGATCTATTTTCACCTCCCAGAAAGGGTGGAATGGAAGCGGGGCCTTGAAGGGAGGGCAAAATATCAATAGGCAGATACACAGAAAGAATGACACGTGGGCTTCCCAGGTGGCGCATTGGTTAAAGAATCCGTCGGCCAATGCAGGAAATGCATTTCTGTGATGAATATTTTACCATAATTAAAAGTAAAAAAGTAAATAAAACCTATTCGACTTGGTTTGAGCCAATTTTTCCCAGACTTGTTTGATTATGGAGCTCTCTGATCAAAAGAAAAAATATTTTAAAGTAGAACATATATTCACATCCTTTAGTTGTAAGAAGAACATACTTTGGGGAATATTCACACTTACCTAGGGGCAGGGAAGAGGAATTAAGTTCCTCATTTCCTCACACCCTGTTGGAACTCAGTACATTTCTTTAAAAAAACATTATTAGAATGGTGGTTGGGCTTTTATTTAGGAAAATTATGGATCAGTCAGTCTTTCCCAGCCTGACCTAGTGACATTATTTCTATGGGAGCTTTAAAACACTTTAGCCTATAAAGGAAATTCTAGAACCCAATCCACTCAAATTGAAGGCAGATTGACTTCAATAAGACACAGTCACACTTTATGCAGAGCTTTGCAAATTGCTTTGAAAAGATAGGAGGTTCTGCCTATTTGGGGCAACTTCTACCCTCTCTTCTGTGGGCCGCCTTTTACCTGTCCTACACAGATATCAGGACTTTTGCTTTGGTTACCTTTCTGAGTTCTTGTTTCAGTTAACGGTTAGTTGCTCAGTCATGTCCGACTCTTTGAGACCCCGCGGAGTGTAGCCCGCCAGGCTTCTCTGTCCCTGGAATTCTCCAGGCAAGAATACTGGAGTGGGTTGCCATTCCCTTCTGCAGGGGATCTTCCTCACACAGAGATTGAACTCGGGTCTCCTGCATTGCAGGCAGACTCCTTACCATCTGAGCCACTAAGTGCCTATCTAAAGCCCCAAGCCCTGTGCAGCTCAAGAGGGTGTTCTTGTGCAGTGCACAACCCGTGCAGCTGCCCTTTCCCAGAAACACCCTCAAGTCGCTTCCTTTTTCTATTGTCCACCCCAGGAGTTGGAATCCTGCCTCAAAATTTGAACATAGGGTCACCCTTTCCATACTAACTTATTTCTTTAATTGAAAAAAACATGCTTTTTATAAAAACTTCAAACCTTACCAGAAGTACATTTCCCACAATCCCCTCTTGGGTAATTATTATTAACAACAGACAGATAATTTAAAAAATTTTTCTTACCAATTCATATACTAGTACATGCATGTGCATTTTACTGAAACTCCTGCTTTACCTACTGTTTGCAGCTCACTTTGTTTTTTCTTCACTTAAGTGTGCATCTGGGGCCTCTTTCCATTTTGGCAAATCGAGATCTATTTCATGATTTAATGGCTATATTGTATTTCACTATTTGGATCTACCTTCATTTATCTAACTGGTCCCATTGATAGACAGTTGGCGTTTTTCCAGCTTTGTGCTATTGTATAAATGGAGCAATGAATAATCTGAAGCATGTAAATCTTTGCACAAATGCAAAAGAGTTTCTCTAGGATATATTCCTAGATAGAGTAACTAGGTCAAATGATAACAAACATCTTAAAATTTAACAGACAAAATCATCTTCTCCCTTTGCTCTCCCACCAGTGTGGTCAAGGATCTGTCCCCTCCACCTCACCAACACTGGCAAGCCTTTTTCATCTTTACTAATCTAATAGGTGAAATGTATTAGTTTGTATGAAAAAAAGATTTTTTTTTTAACCTGTCTTCCCATTGTGAAATTCTGGAGTCATACCGAATACTTGCGGTTGAACATTTTTCACTTGTTTATCAGCCGTTTGTATTTCTTTGAATTCTTTCCCAGGCTTCTACTTGGTTGTACACTTTAATTCCTCATTTCTGTGCTCTACCTGCCTGGATGGCAAATCTGTTGCTTCCCTTCAGACCCTGTGCTGACCACCACTTCCTGCCTCAGAGTTAGAGAGAGTGATGCCCAGCCCAGGACTCTTGGTGGCAAAGACCTGGGGTGACTCCCAGTTGCTCCACGTATTTGTGTGACTTCTGGTAATTTTCCTAAGTTCTCTATGCCCCAGATTCCTCATTTGAAAACTGAGATAGTAAAATTGTCTACAACAAAGGGTTACCTTCAGGATTAAATGGTATAGTTGTTATATAAAGCTCTTAGTCTAAACATTAAGGAAACACTAAATAGTATTATTATTGCTCTAATAAAGTGTACTCATTGTTTTCTGATTTGTGGTTTCTGGCCAGTATCACTACTGAGATGGTGAAGGATATGGAGAAAGCCTTTGAAAATGGAGCTATGCTAAAACATTTACTGTGTTCTTATACCTTCTCTATTGCCATAATTGTCCTGGGACTCAAACATGAATGAGACAGCTTGGCTCTGAAGATAACACTTTCCAGTATTATTCTGTGCACATCTGTTTTCTCTCTTTATTGTAACTGAGTTACACGTAGTCAGAGGTTACAACCTAATGTGGATAAATATTTCAATTTCTCATATTTATAGAGTGTTGTGGGTTGTTGTTGTTTTTTTTATTTCAGCCAGCACTTAGAAGTTAGGATGTTAATATAAAAATCTAGATTTCCAGCTTTTCTTGAGTAATGGAAATGTTAATAGGCATCTGGGCCTTCCTGGTGGCTCCTATGGTAAAGAATCTGCCTGCAGTACGGGAGACCCGGGTTCTATCCCTGGGTCTGGCAGATTCCTTGAAGAAAGGAATGGCTACCCTCTCCAGTATTCTTGCCTGGAGAATTCCATGAACAGACCAGTCTGGTGGACTGCAGTCCATGGTCTTTGACTGTGTGGATTACAACAAACTGGAAAATTCTTAAAGAGATAAGAATACCAGACCACCTTACCTGTCACCTGAGAAACCTGTATGCAGGTCAAGAATCAGCAGAACTGGGCATCAAACAACGGACTGGTTCCAAATTGGCAAAGGAGCACATCAAGGCTGTATATTGTCACCCTGCTTATTTAACTTATATGCAGAGTACATCACGTGAAATGCTGGGCTGGATGAATCACAAGCTGTAGTCAAGATTACTTGGGGAAATAACAACAGTCTCAGATATGCAGATAGTACCTCTCTAGTAACAGAAAGTGAAGAAAAGCTTAAAAAAACCTCTTATGAGGATCAAAGAGAGAATGAAAAGGATGGCTTAAACTCAACATTAAAAATACTAAGATCATGGCATCCAGTCCCATCACTTTATGACAAATAGAAGAGGAAAAAGTAGAAACAGTGACAGATTTTATTTTCTTGGGCTCCAAAATCAGTGTGGACAATGACGGCAGCCATGAAATTAAAAGACGCTTGCTCCTTGGAAGGTAAACTGTGACATACCTGGACAGCATATTAAAAAGCCGACAAAAGTCCATACAGTCAAAGCTCTGATTTTTCCAGTACTCATGTACGGATGTGAGAGTTGGATAATAAAGAAGGCTGAGTGCTCAAGAACTGATGCTTTCAAGCTATGGTGCTGGAGCAGACTCTTGAGAATCCCTTGGACTGCAAGGAGATCAAACCAGTCAATCCTAAAGGAAATCAACCCTGAATATTCATTAGAAGGACCGATGCTGAAGCTGAAGCTCTAGTACTTTGGCCACCTGATGTGAAGAGCCGGCTCACTGGAAAAGACTCTGATGGATTGTGGAGTTGGACAGTGGAAGCAGACTGCCTGCCTGGCTCTCATACAGCTCTCCCTGGGCAACAGGGCCCACCAGTTTCAATCGAGGAGGCGAATTGGAACCCCTCTTGCACTTGAGACCATAGCTAGGGTGAACACTGCCTCAGCTTGAGCAGCCTCTTGGCCAGTTTCCCCAAAAAATGACCAGACAAGGACCTGGGTGGTCAGGCCCTGATGACAGATTCCTCATCACAGTGCCGACCCTTCCCGGCTTCCCACAGGCAGACATGTATCTGAGGGCTCCATCCTGTGTTCCCAGGCAGCTTGCACTTCCTTTTTGAGTATTTATATTTTATCATCATTTTCTGTTTATATATCTATTTCCCTTACCAGAATGTAAGGGGGCTGTACTTTATCACTTTAATATCCTTGGTGCCCAGGGCATAAGTTTGATAAATATTGTCAAGTGGATTAAAATTTTCATAATTTTATCGACTCTTTTGCCATATGAAAAGTTGTTTTCTAAATGCAACACAGGAAGGTCTAAAGTGTAGTTTATATTCTGAAGGAGCTTGTTATCCAGTTGGGCAGATAAGCTCAATCAGTCATTCATTCATCAGTCAGTCATTGGACATATAGTGAGTGTCTAAGTCTGGAGCTTGGCATTGGGGATATGATATCCAGGTGTGTACTCCACTCTCAGGTGGCTTTCAGTTAAGGAAAGATGGATATAAAATGATATAAAGTGAGTACAGCATAAGGTGATAAGTACAGTGATAGGATTTCTAAAAATTGTTAAAAGCATGGAATAAAAAATAAATAGCTCAAAATAGTAATGAAAGAACCAATACAAAGCAGTGCATGACTTGGTGGTTGCGATTAGAAGAAAAGCCCAGGTTTCCTGGCGTCCACCAAGGGGGTGTTGAGAAGTGTCTTCTGAGAAGGAGTTTCCTATGAAATCAGTGGTTCACAGTACACATCAGTACAGCTAAGGTGCAAAGAAAGCCCATGTTAGAAACACCTGTTCGACTTCGCTTGGCCTAGTGTTTCCCAAGCTTATGTGAGTGTGAAACTCTCTTTCTCCCCACTGTTTAACATCCTATAGAACTGACATTCCTTGAAGTCATTCTGGGAAATACTGATGTAGATACCATCTGTAATTATTATTACTATTTTTTTGGCCTTGCCACACAGAATGTTGGATCTTACTTCCCTGACCTGGGATTGAATTTGTACCCCCTTGCATGTAAAAGTGCAGAGTCTTAATCCCTGAACCACCAGGGAATTCCCACCACCTGTAATTAGATAGCTAGTGACTCTTAACATTTTAGGAGATGTGGATCTTTTAAGAAGTTAACAGTGGGGGTGAGGAAAATTATGCACACTTCATGCATTCCTTGAAGCCCGTCCAGCACCCCTCTCCATGGTCAGTTCAGTTCAGTTGCTCAGTGGTGTCCAACTCTTTGTGACCCCATGGACTGCAGCATGCCAGACCTCCCTGTCCATCACCAACTCCCGGAGCTTGCTCAAACTCTTGACCATCAAGTCAGTGATGCCATCCAACCATCTCATCCTCTGTCGTCCCCTTCTCCTCCTGCCTTCAGTCTTTCTTAGCATCAGGATCTTTTCCAATGAGTTAGTTCTTCCCATCAGGTGTCCAAAGTATTGGAGCTTCAACTTCAGCATCAGTCCTTCCAATGAATATTCAGGGTTGATTTCCTTTAGGATTGACTGGTTTAATCTCCTTGCAGTCCAAGGGACTCTCGAGTCTTCTCCAACACCACAGTTCAAAAGCATCAATTCTTCAGTGCTCAGCTTTCTTTATGGTCCAACTCTCATATCCATACATAACTACGGAAAAAACCATAGCTTTGACTAGATGGATCTTTGTTGGAAAAGTAATGTCTCTGCTTTTTAATATGCTGTCTAAGTTGTCATAGCTTTTCTTCCAAAGAGCAAGCGTCTTTTAATTTCATGGCTGCAGTCACCATCTGCAGTGATTTTGGAGCCCCCAAAAATAAAGTCTCACTGTTTGTATTGTTTCCCTATCTATTTGCCATGAAGTGATGGGACCGGATGCCATGATCTTAGTTTTTTGAATGTTGAGTTTTAAGCCAACTTTTTCACTCTGCTCTTTCACTTTCATCAAGAGGCTCTTCAGTTTCTCTTTGCTTTCTGCCCTAAGGATGGTGTCATCAGCATATCTGAGGTTATTGATATTTCTCCAGGCAATCTTGATTTCAGCTTTGCTTCATTCAGCCCAGTATTTCGCATGATGTACTCTGCATAGATGTTAAATAAGCAGAGAGACAATATACAGCCTTGATGTACTCCTTTCCCAATTTGGAACCAGTCCGTTGTTCCATGTTAGGTTCTAACTGTTGCTTCTTGACCTGCATACAGATTTCTCAGGAGGCAGGTAAGGTGGTCTGGTATTCCCATCTCTTTCAGAATTTTCCACAGTTTGTTGTGATCCACACAGTCAAAGGCTTTGGCATAGTCAATAAAGAAGAAGTAGATGTTTTTCTAGAACTCTCTTGCTTTTTCGATGATCCAGTAGATGTTGGCAATTTGATCTCTGGTTCCTCTGCCTTTTCTAAATCCAGCTTGAACATCTGAAAGGGAGCAAAAGAAGAGAATGGAGCAAATCCCAGGTAGGAGGGAGCCATGTGGGCAGAAACAAAAGAGATTGGGAAAAAAGGGTTTAGTGCCCAGTAGTTTGACTTTGAAGGAAGGACAGATGGTCCAGAGAGAGAAGGGACCACAGTGAGGTTGGTGGCAGCCAACTGTAGAAGGCCTGAGAGGGCAGGCATGGAATTATCAGTTCTTAGTGACCAATTGCCTATGAAGGTTAAGGGAGATCCAAGGCCACAAACAACTCTACTAACAGAGTCTGGAGTCAGAAGAATTATTCACAGAAACAGCAAAGTCACAGAATTGAAATCTTCTACATGTCAAAGCCTATGTTAATATCATGTTGAAATGCTCCAACTTGCGTTTTATCCCCCTTCCTCCCCCAACTTACCTTTATTAAGTAGTGCTGAATCTCCCAATTGAAAAATTCACTTTCAGAATTGGATTTGCCATCTAACTGGGCATCCTACCTTGAACAGTTAAAAATCCAATTGGTCTGACTTCTAATTTTAGAAGGAATCAAGCTGACCTTCATTGCGCTGTTGCTAACTGGAGCCGGTTACCTGGGTGACCAGATTTATAATATGTCCGTATGCAAATACCATCTGCCCAAGAGGAGGAAGGAAGGCCTTCCTCCTCTGGGGGTTGTCAGCAGTTCTGGAAATGTCTTCCTCTGGGAATGGAGAGGAGGCTTGCCAGAGAGGAGGAAAACCAGAAAAGATGCAATTTTTCAGTGTTACAGTCTACCTCACTCTAGGAGGGAGCACAGGAGTTTGTGGTTTGCCTTATGGACTGTCCTTTAAGGTAGACCGCTAGAGATATACATGGAGGTCTTCAATTTTGCATTTCTTGGGCAGGGAGGGAGCCAACAAGGTAGGGTAGCGTTTATTACTCTAGTGTATTTAGATTCAGATAATTGCAATAGCTTAGTAAAACCTTTCAGTATGCGATTCTTGTTTTCCACAATGCCTTTAGAAATCTAATTTCAATTGATAAGAGTGCCTGAGCAGAGAAGGAGCCTGCTGCTTTTCTTGGGCTCTCAAGAAGGTTGAAGAGAAGGGGATATTTCATCTCATTTTCCCTCACATCTTCTTCACTGGGGAAGCTGAAGGGATTTTCTCCACAGAATATCTATATTCAGCGCCTGCCCTGTGTATTGTTTCAGGCTAAGGTTTAGAATCACTTTTGGAAACATTCAAATCCAAAGGCAGGCAGGGAAGTTCTTTTCCTTTTCATGAAATAACTGTCACATCAGCTGTCAGCTGCAGGAATTTCTTCCACCCACGTGTTTTCTGAGTCCAAATTAGATGGACTCATTAATTTTTACTTTAAAACCTCAAGGACTTGTATGGGTACGTATGCTTCCTTTAATTGCCATGTGTCAGAATTTGTGTAGGAGGAAGAGTTTCCAGGAGTAGAGTGAGAACCATTGTGCTCTTAGCTTCTAATTTTGTACCCCCTGGTAGCGTGCCCTGTGACCTCGTCTCTGCTTGCTCTTGTTGGGACTGCTATCTCCCACCTCTTTGGGGAAAAAAAAAAAACAAAACTCCTAATATCTACCTAAAACTGTCAGCAGCATGAAAGAGTGAGGAAAGTCACTTTACTTCCCAGGGTCCTTTTACCGAGCCTTATACATAAATAGCCATTTATTGGGATGTCAAACAAATGGCTTAGGAGATTAATGCCAAAGTATGGTAAATCCTGGAGCTTGACTGCCTGGGTTCAAATCCCTGCACTGCTGCTTTCTAGCTGGGTGATGTTGGGCAAGTTACTTAACCTCTCTGTGCCCCAATTTCTTCATTTGTAAAATAGGGATTTAAATAGTGCCTACCTGATAGAGTTGCTATGCAGATTAGATAAGGATGGAATGCTTTAGGACCATGCTAACCCTAGAAAAGTTAGCACTGTGTGGCAGCATTTTTTTTCTTTTTTTCCAAACAACCACCTTTTTAATTGATTTGCAATGTTGTGTTCATTTCTGTGATTCGGTTTTTTCTGACTCTTTCTTATAGGTTATTACGTGATATTGAATATATAGTTCCCTGTGCTACGCTAGTAAATCCTTGTTGCTTAGTTATTTTATATATATTAGCTGTGTATCTGTTAATCCCAAACTCCTAATTCATCCCCCACCTTTCCCTTTTGGTAACCACAAGTGTGTTTTCTATGTGAGTTTATTTCTGTTTCATCAATAAGTTCATTTGTATCATTTTTTAGATTCCACGTATATCATATGATGTTTGTCTTTGTCTGATTTTCCTCACCTAGTATGATAATCTCTAGGTTCATTCGTTTTGCTACGAATGGCATTTCTTTTTTTTTTCATGGCTGAGTAGTATTCCTGTGCGTGNTTTTAGATTCCACGTATATCATATGATGTTTGTCTTTGTCTGATTTTCCTCACCTAGTATGATAATCTCTAGGTTCATTCGTTTTGCTACGAATGGCATTTCTTTTTTTTTTCATGGCTGAGTAGTATTCCTGTGCGTGCGTGTGTGTGTGTGTGTGTGTGTGTGTGTGTGTGTGTGTACATACCACATTTTTATCCATTCATCTGTTAATGGACAGTTAGGTTGCTTCCATGTCTTGGCTATTATAAATAGTGCTACTATGAAAATAGGGCTGCATGTATCTTTTTAATTAGATTTATTTTTCTGTGGTACATCTTCAAAGGGCCTGGAACATAGTGAAGTTTTGCTGTGAGCAAGAAAATGTCCAGAATTTATCTGCCGGCTGTGACTTCCTCCTGCTTCCTTCTTAACAGGCTAGTGTCTCTCCATATACCAGTCAAGCCTCATTTTCTATGTGACGCCCTCCTGGATATCTGTAGCCCATGCCACTCCCTTTCTAACCCTCACACGCTTTCCATATGTGTCATATAATTAGTACTTTGGATCTGCTGTCTTAGCTCCTAGTTGTCTGTAGTGTCATGTTTAGCTCTTTGTTGTCCCACCAGAGTAATGAAAAGACACCATGAGGCTGGGTAGTTGCCCAGGGTATCTGTTGATTGAATGTGCCCAAGTGTCAAATGTGGTGACATGAGCAAGCAAGGCCATACTTGTCCCATAATTTACTCTTGGTTTTTGAAGTCAATTGTTTGATTTTCTTATTTCCACAAGTAACTTAAAATTATCTAAAGTAAGTATGAGACATTATTGGTGAGAATGTAAAATGGTGCACCTGCTTTGGATGTCTGGCACTTCCTCAAAAGGTTAAACACAGATATGGTCAAGCAAGTCCACCCCTAGGTATCTACCCAAGACACATGGAAACAAGTCCACACAAAGACTTGTACACATACATTCATTGCAGCATTACTCGTTAGTAGCCCAAAAGTGGAAATAACCTAAATGTCTATCAAGTGATAAATGAACACATGTGGAATATTATCTGGTAGTTAAAAAGGAAGGAAGTACTGATACATGCTACAACATGGATGAATCTCAAAAGCATTATGCCAGCACTGTTTACAATAGCCAAGACGTGGAAACAGCCTCAATGCTCATTGACAGATGAATGGATAAAGCAGATGTGTTATATGGAATACTACTCAGCCATAAAAAGGAATGAAATGATGCCATTTGCAGCAACATGGACAAACCTAGAGATTATCATACCAAATGAAGTAAATCAGAAAGAGAAAGACAAATAGCATATGATACCACTTACATGCGGAATCTAAAATATGGCACAAATATCTACAAAACAAATAGACCAGCAGACATAGAGAACAGACTTGTGGTTGTGGAGGCAGGAAGGTGAAGGAAGGGTGGATGGGGAGTTTGGGATTACCAGATGCAAACTATCATATACAGCCTGCATAAACAGCAAGGTCCGACTGTGTAGCACAGGGAACTGTATTCAATATCCTGTGATAAACTATAAAGGAAAGTATATGAAAAAAATATATTAATATATGTATAATTAAATCACTTTGCTGTACACCAGAAATCGACACAGCATTGTGAATCAACTATGTGCTGTGTGTACTTAGTTGCTTCAGTTGTATACAACTCTTTGCAACCCTATGGACTGTAGCCCACCAGGCTCCTCTGTCCATGGGATGCTCTAGGCAAGAATGCTGGAGTGGGTTGCATGCCCTCTTCCAGGGGCTCTTCCTGACCCAGGGATCGAACCCACTGTTTCCTGTGTCTCCTGCATTGCAGGGGGATTCTCTACCGCTGAGCCACGGGGGAAGCCCAAATCAACTCTAATTCAATTTAGAAAGAAAGAGTACGCTAAGTGAAAGAAGTCAGTCACAAAAGGTCACACATATTGTATGATTCCATTTATATGAACTGTCCAGAATGGACACATCTGTAGTGACCGAAAGTAGATTAGTGGTTGCAGGAGCTGGGAGGAGGGGAGGATGGGGAGTTAGCACTAATGGGTGTGGAGTTTCTTTTGGGGATGATGAAAATACTCTGGAATTAGATAGTGGCAGTGGTTGCACAACCTTGTGAATAGACTAAAAACTACTGAATTGTGTACTTTAAAAAAAAAACCAGCTAGCAAGTACGCAAAACTACTTAAATCTACTGCAGAGTTTAAAGTCATTTCCAAGATTACTTTTTCAAGAGTAGCTGTCACCTGAAATAGAATAAAGAGTGACTTAAACTGTAAGAAAAACAAAAAACAGACAAATTACCAAGAATGGCGCTTTTTTTTTGCCTCAAATCTTTGAATATAAGTCATACACATCTGATTCCTAAGTAAGTTCTACAGGACTGTTCGCTGCTTTCTACATTGTGATTCTGTAATTTGCTGCATTCCTGGCTGGGCCATCTAAATAATGCTGTATGCAGCGTCTATAACAGAAATAGAAGTGCCTTTTCAGGTCATGCCCACCACCCCCCACACCCAGACTCGCTAAGGTAATAATTCATAGCTGCTTCTCTGTGGTGCCCTTATAGAGGGATGTAACTATTGTGAATATGTCGGGGCCTTTTTGACTTAAAGGGATTTGTTGCATTTTCATCTTCTGTTTGCAGATAGAGCATTTCAAAGGGACACCCTCCAACCCCCTGAAAAATAACCATCTCAGTCCATCAGTGCATTATCAGAAAGGTCTTCTGACTTAAATAAATGGTAATGTTGAAATCTCTCCCAGGGCTGGCTCAGTACGTTTTTTGGAAGACTGATTTGACATGCCCTAGCACCACTTAAAATGAGCCTTTCAAGACTGAGATCCAAGAAAGAAACTAGCATTGACTTTAAAATGTCATGTGACCACATCACACCCATTAGGATGGCTATTATTGAAAAACAAAAACAAAAAACAGAAAGTGACCAGTGTTGGCAAGGATGCAGAGAGATTGGAATCCTTGTGCATTGCTGCTGGAAATAAAATGGTGCAGCTGCTGTGGAAAACAGTTTTGTGGTTCCTTAAAAAGTTAAACATAGAATTATCATATGATCCAGCAATTCCCCTTTTAGGTGTGAACTCAAAAGAATTGAAAGTGGGAACTCAGATACTTGTACAGCACTGTTCATAGCAGCATTAGTCACAATAATAGCCAGAGGGTGGAAGCAACCCAAATACCCATCAGTAGATGAATGAAGAAATAACCATGGTATTATACACATACAATGGAATGTTTTTCAGCCTTAAAAATGAATGACATTCTGACACATGCTACAACATAGATGAGCCTTGAAAACATGATGCTAAAGTGAAGTAAACCAGTCAAAAAAGGACATCCATTGTATGGTTTCATTTATATGAGGTGTCTAGAATAGACACATTCATAGACAGGAAGTAGATTAGAGGTGACAAGGGACTGGGTGGAGGATGACAGTTGGTATCTAATAGGGATGGAGTTTCTTTTTGAAATGATGACAAAGTTCAGAAATGGACGATAGTGATGGTTGCACAAACATTATGAATGCACTTACTGCCCCTGAATTGTACATGTAAAATGGCTAAAATGGTAAATTTTGTTAAGTATATTTATATACCACAATTTAAAAAGATGAAAAAAAGAATCCTGTGAAGAACAACATTCTGGTTCATCATTTTGTCTCTACGTCCTTTTTTCTCCCCACTCTTTGAATACATGGTGAACTATATTTTATCGTGGCATTGCCTCCCTTAGCAGGACATGCACAGAGATGAAAGGATTACCAACTGGTTATAGAGCAAGAGCAGGGCCACCACTCAGCCTTAAAATACCACTTGATAGAATCTCTCTACAGGTCATTAGAATAAGCCTGAGATGTGTCAGAAAGTAATTTATTTATTTATTTATAACTTTATTGCAGTGTAGTTGATTTATAATATTCTGTTAGTTTCTGATGTACAGCAAAGTAATTCAGTTACACACACACATACATATTTTTTTCATATTCTTTTGCGTTTTAGTTTATTACAGTATATTGAATATAGTTCCCTATGCTATACAGTAGGGCCTTGTTTTTTAATCCATCCTAAATATAAGGGTATGCAGTGGCTAATCCCAAACTCCCAGTCCATCCCTCCTCTACCACTGTCCCCCTTGGCAACCACAAGTCTGTTCTCCATCCGTGAGTCTGTTTCAGTTTCATAGATCTCATAAGGGATATATGTTTGAGAAAGGCAAATAGAGTCTTTCTCTTTAAAGTCTTTCTCTTTCTGACTTACTTCACTTAGTGTGATCGTCTCCTGATCCACCCATGTTGCTGTAGATGGCATCATTTCAGTCTTTATTTGTTGCTGTCGTCTAGTCACTCAGTCATGTCTCACTCTTTGCCACCCTGTGAACTGCAGCGCGCCAGGCTTCCCTGTCCATCCCATCTCCTGGAGCTTGCTCAGACTCATGTCCATCAAGTCTGTGATGCCATCCAATCATCTCATTCCTCTGTCATCCCCTTCTCCTGCCTTCAATCTTTCCCAGGGTCTTTTCCAATGAGTCGGCTCTTCACATCAGGTGGCCAAAGTATTGGAGCTTCAGCTTCAGCATCAGTCCTTCCAGTGAATATTCAGGGTTGATTTCCTTTAGGATTGACTGGTTTGATCTCCTTGCAGTCCGAGGGACTCTCAAGAGTCTTCTCCAACACCACAGCTCAAAAGCACCAATTCTTTGGCATTCAGCCTTCTTTATGGTCCAACTCTCACATCCATACATGACTACTGGAGAAACCATAGCTTTGACTAGATGGACCTTTGTCAGCAAAATAACGTCTATGCTTTTTAATATGCTGTCTAGGTTTGTCATAGCTTTTCTTTTAAGGAGCAAGCATCTTTTAATTTCATGGCTACAGTCACCATCTGCAGTGATTTTGGAGCCCAAGAAAATAAAATCTGTCACTATTTCCATTGTTTCCCCATCTATATGTGATGAAGTGATGGGACTGGATGCCATGATCTTAATTTTTTGAATGTTGCGCTTTAAGCCAGCTTTTTCACTCTATTCTTTCACCTTCATCAAGAGTCTCTTTAGTTCCTCTTCACTTTCCCATAAGAGTGGTATCATCTGCATATCTGAGGTTATTGATATTTCTCCTGGCAATCTTTATGGCTGAGTAGTATTTGTGTGTGTGTGTCTGTATGTATACCATATCATTATCCAGTCATCTGTCGATGGGCATTTAGGTTGCTTCTGTGTCTTGGCTATTGTGAATAGTGATGTTATGAACATTGGGGTGCATGTATCTCAGAATGACAGATTTTTAAGTGTAGTAATTTCTGGAAATATGCCCAATTTACTCTATTTTGCCTCTCTTCATTAACTTTCTCTAGAGAGCAGGAGTAAACGACCATATACTTTTCTCCATCTGCTTCCTTTTACCAAGGAGGAAACACCTATAGGATGCTATTGCTTAGGAAAATGGTACCTTCCCTGCAGCCAACCACATATCCTATGAGCATCTATGGGCTACAGGCACCGTTGCAGGCAAGTGAAACCTGGGGCCAGTCCCCCAAAGTGGGGTGAGGACAGATGCTAGAATTTTCCCAACTTTGATCCACATATCTAACTTGGTCATAACTCTCTCTCCTCATTGTTAGACAGTTAGCAGAGTGCTGAAAGCACTTGCCGTGCCAGCTAGCACTTAAGCAAGCAAAGAGGTTCAGTGATCTTCAAATATTATTGCGATCTTGTTGTTCTAGGTTTGAAGTGGCTTGAATAGTTCTTTCAAAACATAAAGTTGTTCATTGTTCAGTTGTACAGGAAGCAGTATGGGCTTCTCTTTGCATTCAGTGTGCCCTTCTGTTCTCAGAAGGTCTCAAAGACACTGAAACTAATTGCTATCATTCCTACAAGTGTATTTCCAGCTTTAACCAAAACAATAGCATCCTTTGATGCCACCGGGTGGGTGCAGTAGGCTTCAGAAACAAGGGCTTTTCCAATTCTGGAAAGAGCCTGTTACCTCCATAAGGACAGACCTCTCCTAGAATCACTTCTGGAGAGGCCAAGGTTAAGGAGGTGAGCAGTGACACAGGGGGTGTGGCAAGAAGATGACACAGGATACATTTCCCAAGAAAGTACTATCTTAGTTTTCTCCCTTTTTGGTCTTGTGATTGGCTGTGGGTTTCTGCTTGGTAGTAAACAAAGAGACTTGATTGCTTTGTAAAGGTCAGCCCTGTCACCAGACTTCTCCATTTACTTGAGTTGCATTTGATTTCACATTTGTTGAAAAATGGTTCAATGGCTATGATGTCAGCCTCAAGTTCCTTGGGCTTATAGGCCTTGTGTCTTTGAGATGGAACTCAGGAAACACTCCTCTTTGCTGGAGACCAGGTCAGCTTTTTGATAGCTCTACCTCCAGCGTCTACAGCGCCTAGTGTACTTTGTTAGTTCAGTGCATGAACCAGAAGGAGCTGGACTCCACACCCCATGTCTGGAGAAATCCCATGTTCTGCCCCAAGGGCAGACTACCCTTGTGGTTTTGAACTGAGTCCTGGCAGTTCCTGTCTCTGCTCTCTGTGGTTTCACATGCTGCTCTCTAAAAGCTAATGTGTTCAGCTTCTCATTTATCAATACTGGGGAATGACACCTCTCACNTCTCTCCTCATTGTTAGACAGTTAGCAGAGTGCTGAAAGCACTTGCCGTGCCAGCTAGCACTTAAGCAAGCAAAGAGGTTCAGTGACCTTCAAATATTATTGCGATCTTGTTGTTCTAGGTTTGAAGTGGCTTGAATAGTTCTTTCAAAACATAAAGTTGTTCATTGTTCAGTTGTACAGGAAGCAGTATGGGCTTCTCTTTGCATTCAGTGTGCCCTTCTGTTCTCAGAAGGTCTCAAAGACACTGAAACTAATTGCTATCATTCCTACAAGTGTATTTCCAGCTTTAACCAAAACAATAGCATCCTTTGATGCCACCGGGTGGGTGCAGTAGGCTTCAGAAACAAGGGCTTTTCCAATTCTGGAAAGAGCCTGTTACCTCCATAAGGACAGACCTCTCCTAGAATCACTTCTGGAGAGGCCAAGGTTAAGGAGGTGAGCAGTGACACAGGGGGTGTGGCAAGAAGATGACACAGGATACATTTCCCAAGAAAGTACTATCTTAGTTTTCTCCCTTTTTGGTCTTGTGATTGGCTGTGGGTTTCTGCTTGGTAGTAAACAAAGAGACTTGATTGCTTTGTAAAGGTCAGCCCTGTCACCAGACTTCTCCATTTACTTGAGTTGCATTTGATTTCACATTTGTTGAAAAATGGTTCAATGGCTATGATGTCAGCCTCAAGTTCCTTGGGCTTATAGGCCTTGTGTCTTTGAGATGGAACTCAGGAAACACTCCTCTTTGCTGGAGACCAGGTCAGCTTTTTGATAGCTCTACCTCCAGCGTCTACAGCGCCTAGTGTACTTTGTTAGTTCAGTGCATGAACCAGAAGGAGCTGGACTCCACACCCCATGTCTGGAGAAATCCCATGTTCTGCCCCAAGGGCAGACTACCCTTGTGGTTTTGAACTGAGTCCTGGCAGTTCCTGTCTCTGCTCTCTGTGGTTTCACATGCTGCTCTCTAAAAGCTAATGTGTTCAGCTTCTCATTTATCAATACTGGGGAATGACACCTCTCACTTGAGCTAATGCTTATAAAGTAGCCTCTATGTGCTGATAGTTATCATTTTGGCTTTTAAATCTGTGCATTAAGTGAGTTCTCAGGGCTAGAATACCTCCCCCAAGGATAAGTCTGTGTTGGAAGGAGCAGTTAAAGTATGCGCTCTTATTTTTCATATACTATACTCTCCTGTACTCAGTCAAGTGGATTATGCTCCTGGACCTCCCAATGTACTGGAAATGATTTGCGGTTTTGCACAGTTATAAGCATAGACTTCTGCTTGCACCAGCACGAAGTATATCCTGAGCCCTTCTTCTGGCATTAAGTCGCTCTATTTCTATCCAGTTCAGTCCAAAACTTAGGATGGGTTAAGCACCAGCATATGATGCTGTTTATATTAGTTTGTCATGAAAAGGGGATTTTTGAATTAAATGTCGATAACCCAGCTCCTTCTTAAATCTTTTTATCAGCTTTTTCATTCCTGCACCCTGGCATAATGACACAGGTATTACGTAAACAAGACACCTTTGAGGGCTGCTTATAAAGATCTAGGAGAAAAGATAAATATGTGATGATGCACTGATATCCTGAAATATGAGCTGCAGGTTTGTATTTTCTTTGTGGCATCGGATATTGGTTTTCGTGCTTTATTGACCTGGCAGGGAGAGAGCTGACGAAACACCAAAGAACTTTACACCTTTTTTTTCTTTTTAACCTCTGTCTACATGGAGAAATCTGAATACTGACTCACAGAGCCAGAAAGACTGATGGGGCTAGCCAGTCATGTCTTTGCAGAGCCCAAATCAGATTCAGCCCTCAGAAGTAAAAATACACACCTCACCTTCCCAATGGAAAAAAGGAATTGGAATTGGGCTTGTTGCAGAAATGGAGGAGTTGGGCTCTGAACTGCGACAGTCCTGTTCAATAAGAAGTCCTGTTCAATAAGAAGTTCTCAGTGACCTGCGCTAAGGTCGGCAGGATTAGAGTGAGTTTGTATTCCGTTAATCACTCTTTCCCTTCTGTCAGGGTCTTTGTCAGTACTGCGTTGCTTGGGAACATCAGCAACAAGAATCCTCCAGAATGCTAATGTTAAAGACATTTAAGTTTAGGGCAGAGCGAGCCAGACATCTCTTCCTGCGTGGCAGGAATCAGGCATCTTGTAGAGCATTGTCTCTGGAGGAAGTCATTTTATAATTCTGTCGCCTGGGCTTAACACCTTCAAATAAGCTTCTAAACCAAAGATCCAGCAAATATAAAAGTCCCTGGCCTTAAAAAAAGAAAGAAAAAAGTTTTGCATAATCATAAAAATCACTGATAGATGGCCACCTTGAGGTGTGAAGTAAGCCACACTCAGGGACAAAATGACATGTTCCAGGTTTTTTAAAGAATTGTGATGAAATATACACCACATAAAATTGACCATTCTAACCATTTTTAAGTGTACTGTTCAGTGGCATTGAGTGCATTCACATTGTTATGCAACTATCAACACCATCCATCCATCCCCAGAACTTTTTCATCATCCCAAAGGGAAACTCTGCCCTGCTGAGCACTAACTCCCCACCCCTGACAGCCACCATTCTACTTTCGGTCTCTATGAATTTGACTAGGGAGGTCATATAAGTGGACGTTCCCAAGCTTTTTGTAATATTTTGGGAAGTATTTGCTCTGACTTCCAAGAATACTTTTAGAGGAGGAAACGATGGACTTGGGCTGATTGTCAGGATTTCCTGATTTTTGCATCATAGCAGTGTGTATGGCAGATGCCTTGTTCTTTTAGCCTTCATAGAACTATAGCCAAACGAAAACAAATGAAACAGATCTTCACCTCCCAGTCAGATGTGTTGCCAAACAGGAGCCATAACTACCTAGTGTAGTTTTACATTTTAATGAAGCATATTAATTTGTAAGTTTTTTCCTCACTTGATTCTCACCATGTCCTATCAGGTATTTGCTTAGTCCCATTTTAATGATGAGAAACTGTGGCTCAGTTCAAGTTGTCTAAGGCTACAAAACTCATCAACAGCCGAATCGGGGCTTTGGCCGCCAGTTTTCAATTTTAAAAGTGCAGTGCCTTCCACCATAACACACTGTGAACAATTATCACCTCTCTGGAGGTCCACGCAATGCCAGCCCTCAGAAAAGGAAGGCTCCTCCAAATGTATCCCTGATTATCTGTGCTCTCCCTCACTAGCTTGGAAACACATGGAAACCCTTGACCTGACAAGCCAGCCTCCAAAGTTTTGTTGTAAACTGAAGGCCTGACTCTTTGTCACTGATGGCCAAGTTTAGGGCTTAGTCCAGCACNGCCAGCCCTCAGAAAAGGAAGGCTCCTCCAAATGTATCCCTGATTATCTGTGCTCTCCCTCACTAGCTTGGAAACACATGGAAACCCTTGACCTGACAAGCCAGCCTCCAAAGTTTTGTTGTAAACTGAAGGCCTGACTCTTTGTCACTGATGGCCAAGTTTAGGGCTTAGTCCAGCACTGTCCAGTAGAAATATGTGAGCCACAAATGCAAGGCACATATGTAAAAGAAACAGGTGAAGTTACTGAAGAATACATTTTAGGGACTTCCCTGGCAGTCTGGTGGGTTAAGACCCCACATTTCCAATGCAGTGGGTTTGGGTTCAATCCCTAGTTAGGGAACAAAGATTTTACATGCCATGGGGTACAGCCAAAAAAAAAAAAAAAAACATTTTAGTTAACCTCATATCTCTAAGTTGTTTCAATATGCAATCAGTTTAAAAATTATTAATGAGCTATATTACTTTTTTGTTACTGTCAAGTTTTTTGTTGTTGTTACTAAATACCCATTTTACACTTTTAAGCAATCTCAAGCCAGATGCTAAAATTTTATCAGAGGTACCTGATGTGAATTGAGATTTCATAAAAATTTCCAGTTGAAACAGTAGATTGATGTAGCTGAAGGTGTCTCAAATATATGGAAAAGTTTTCTTATAGCTGAATTGAGTATCAGTTTTAAAATTTAATTAAAAAGAAGGGAGATTTAAAATTCAATCCCTCCATTGCACAGGCCACATTTCAAATGCTCATAAGCTACATGTGGCGAGTGGCCACCACACTGGACAGCACTGGTTAGGTGAGCAGCTAAGGCTGCCCCAGACTGGACCCAGCAGCCCTGGACTAGACAGGGGTCAGCAGCCTTTTCCCTAAAAGGCCAGATAGCAAATATTTTCACCTCTGCAAACCACATGGTACCTGTTGAAACTACCCAATTCTACTCTGATATCATGAGAGCAGCTGCAGAGTGAATGAGTATGACTGTTCCAATAAAACTTTATTTTACGAAACAAGCCCCCAGCCACATAGTTTGCCCACTGTTGGACTAGAGCCTTTGTTCTGCTGCTTCACCCATGCTGTGAGAGTGAGAAGAGGTGGTTTTCTGAGATGAGGTTGTTAAAACCTGGCCCCATCGTATCCCCTTTCCAGTGTGTAATTACAATTTTGGCATCACTTGGTGTGAAGACTGCAATGCACCGGAGTCCTGGGTGATTTTTCATCTTTCAGACACACTCTCCTTGTGCATAGGGAGGCAATTGCTTCACAGTGCTTTGAGGTCTGTGTATTGAGAATGGAGAAAACTTGAGGTAAAAAAGCCAATAAAAGCATTATGGGTGATGTGAATAATGTGTGAAACTCCCAGGAACACCAGGGTGTACCACCCTCTACTCTGCTGTCTCCACACAGCCAGAGAGAGGCAGGAATCAGGCCCATTCAGGCCCACTTCACAGATGGAAACACACAATAATCATGTTAAATCAGAGGGATGGATATTTCTCCACGGTTATGATATTATGTGGCTTGCATCCATTGTGATGTTAAAAGCAGAAGTAGTCATATCATCAGGAAATAAATCCATCCAGACTAGGTAATATTTATTGCAAAGCAATGGTCCCCACCTTTCACATCATGATGTTTGAAAATGGTATCGGTACTAATGGAGAAGAGAAAGGGGACAGGAAGGGAGGGATTGGAAGAAAGATAACACCCCATGGTTCTTTAGGGAGGGGGAAATATAGGAGTCTGGCCTTGCAGGGATCTCTGAAGCTCAGCAACTAGGGGAAGGGGCAGTTAAGTGAAAATCAGTCATAGCTTAGGGTTCTATTGAACCTAACTCTTCAGGTCCAAAACTTTCTCCAGCAAGAATGATGTTCAGGTGTTGGTAATGGTCATTTAATAATCCCTTAACATACTCAGCAGTTTTGACTTGGAGGTCACCTTTTCTAAAATCAAGGTTTGAGGCTGAACTGAATTAAGTATCTTGATCATGAGTGGTCGCATTTGCAAAGTACAAGGTGATGAAAATGCTTGGTTTTTCCAGCACATTATGCAACTCTCCCTTCCCTCAAGTTCTACAGCTCTATTAAATGTTCAGTGCTGCGTGCAAGTGGGAAAGATCTGCATCCCCATCATGGTTTTTTTTTTTTTTTTTGACTACAGAGATAATTATTTGGGGTAGCTGTTCTGATGATGGCTCACACAGAGGCTCAGCCCTGCAGCGCAGAGCTGTCTCTAATCATGATTGCCTGTAATGATGATTACTCCAAACTCTGGAATTATAACAATAGATTTGACAAAGTTAGAGCATAATTACTCCACCGTTCCATATGTGAACACAGTTTAAACATCTTTGATCTTTTGAATGATATCAGACTTTTGTTCTTCATCTTCTGAAATAGTGAAGTTCAAAGGCAGTGGCTCCAAACCATCCCTCTTTGTTCTTCATAGTGAGGTCAGGTTTATTAAAGTAGTTCACCTGTTAGAAAAATAATGGCTGAACTTGGGTGGAGAAGAGAGAGTACAGGCCTGTGTTGTTCAGATCCCAGTTCTGCCACCTGGAAGCCACATGGCAGGAGAAAGTCTCTAGCCTCTCAGAGACTCAGATCCCTCATCTGTAAACACCTACCTGGCTGAATCATTGTGAGTCTTAGAAATGAATATAAAGCACCTAATTGGTGCCTCACACCGATAGGCAATCAGGGAAGCATTTTTACCACCACCGTCATCATCATTGCCTTCACCACCATCATCAGTCCTGTTATTGATTCTCAGACTTTAACATCTTCACAGTCTTTCTGAGTCTATGGATTTTGCAGCCTTCACTTTACATAAAAGTTGGTTTGAAGCTGGTGATCTTCATCTAATTTAGGGATGAAGCTTTATGAGAAATTAGTGTTAAAGAGGAAAGAAGAAACAGGCCCTCTAAAGATGAAACATTCTGGTCTCGGCTCCACCTGGTACTGAGTAAGTGAATGAATACCTTCCTCACCCTCTGCTGAAGTGGTTCTCAGCTTTTAGCTTGTGTTTGAGTAAATCCCAAACTCCCTGTATCTCACAGTGTGAGTGTAACATGGGCTGGAATTGACCCAGGATTTATCATTTTTAGGAGCATCTCTGGTGATTTTGAGACATGGTTCAAAGACTCTCTGTTTTGTCCTGTCCCCTCCAGTTGAGAAACTTCTGGATGCATGTGTCTTTGAGTGAATTTGTGTTTTAAAAACCTCTACTTCTGGATGGCCCAGCTCAGATGGCCACAACAGGCAGAATAGGCCTGATTTGCTTGAGAGCAAAGAAAGTGATAGCTGCAGAGCCCTTGATCATCTCGATGTCTGGGCTTGAGTGTCCCACCACCCCCAGCACTGTCACCCACATGACTGAATCCAGCGTCTGTCGGTCGCCCACAGGCTGACGCTATCTTAGTGAGCTAACCCTGGCGTCTGCCCTGCGATGGCTCATTCAGGAGCCACTGGAATGATCAATGAGGCTGGGCAGCCAGGCCCTCCTCTGGCTGCCGGTGAATCAGCCTCTGGCTACCTTGGCCCTTTGCTTTCAACACAGAGCAGGAAGCACTTGAGCTGAGCGCAGCCAGGCTGACTCGAGTCTGGCTAATGGCTTTTCTGTGTCATGCATTGTCCTTGGTCCCATGCATTTCCATGCATGAGTGGGTTGGAGCTCCTGGAGATGGTCTAGGAATAGATATCCCTTCTGCATCCCTGCCCCTGACTAAAGCCCTGGACAGCATTTTGGTTTAAGGGTATCTGCTTCAGAAGTGGGGTCAACACTTTAAAAAAAAAATGAAGTTGTCAACTCAAGAAAAATTCGCAACCTAAAAGATTTGTTAAATTGTATTTGCGGAGCTTACTGAGAACTAGAGAGAGCTCTGAGAAGGGAGGAGCCAGGATATATAGGAGTTTTGGCTGGGGAGAAAACACCACACAGTCGGACAGTAAAAAAAGTACCATGTAGCAGTAAAAGATATGCTAATCACATACACAAAAAAAAACCCATACATCTCAAGGTAATGATTTTAGTGCTTTTTTTTTTTTTTTCATAAATGGGAAGGTGCGTGAGTCTAGGTTCTCTGAAATGTTTCCTTAGGTATGCATCAGGGCCAGTGCCCAAAGTACAGAATGTTATCTGTTTTTCTCCATCCTGAATTCTGCTCAGGGCTCAACACTGAGGCTTGTTGTGGGTTGGAGTCAAGAGGCTACAGTGGCTGATGGCAAGCAAATAATCTTTGTTTACTGTAATGGCAGCAACATTCTCTTTCCACGAGGTGGAAATCAGATAACACAGAATTAACCATTTTAAAGTCAATTCAGCAGCATCTAGTACATTCACCACGTTGTACGACCACCACTTCTAACCAGATCCAGACCTTTCACCACCCCAGATGGAAACCTTGTACTTGCTGAATTGGTTGGCTCGGGCTGCCATAGCAAACACCACAGGATGGGTGGCTTAACCAACCAGCATTGTAAAGGCTGACAGTTGTGGAAGGTGGAAATCAAAGATCAAGTGTCAGTAGTCAGGGCTGGTTCCCTCTGGGAAGACTGGGAGGGAAGGAGCTCTTCTGGGTCAATCCTTGGCTTGTCAATGGCCATCCTCCTGCATCACTTCACCACATCTTCCTCCCTGAGTGTCTCTATGTCCATCTTGCCCCTTGGGGGCTTCCCAAGTGGCACTAGAGATAAAGAACCCATCTGCCAATGCAGGAAACATAAGAGACCTGGGCTCAGTCCCTGGGTCAGGAAGATCCCCTGAAGGAGGAAATAGCAGCCCACTCCAGTACTCCTTGTCGAGAATCCCATGGACAGTGGAGCCTGCCGGGCTACAGTCCATAGGGTCACAAAGGGTCAGACACGACCAAAGCAACTTAGCACACGCAGAAGGAAACCAGCCCTGTTGGATTAGTGCCCATCCCAATGACCTCATTTTAATTTGATTGCCTCTGTGAGGAGCCTGTCTCCAAATAAGGTCATATTTGAGGTACTGGGAGTTACATATGACTTTTGGGAAACACTATGCAACTGATTAACACCCATGAAGCAGTATCAGTATCGGTACTTCCTTCCTTTTTATGGCAGAGTAATATTCCTTTGAAAGTAAACATATTTTCTTTGAACACCAAGTACAAAGCAACTTCTAGTGAAATCTCCATCCCCTGGGCAGCTGGGCATTCTGTTCTAGGCTTGTGTGCCTATCCACATAAGGTGGAGTGTTGATCTCACAGGTGTATCTCACAGATCTCCAGCCTGTAACCTTTTTCTCACTATCTTCCTCCTGGAAAGAGGGTTAGTTAGTCTTTATGAACAAAGGAAAGAGGACTTACTAAGGGGAAGCCAAGACAAGCCTCTAATCCCAAAATGTGTTTAAAAATAAATTTTATCTTTGATTTCCTTTCTCCTCTCACTCCCTTCATCCTCAGCACAGACATAGATACATTAAAAGCATTTTAAATGCAGACCCTTCTGGGGAGGACTATGGCACAGGAAGCTCTGCCCTTTGAGAAGAGCCAGACTCAGAATGCTCTTTCCATTGTCATGGTGACTAGGCCTGGTCCCTTGGGCTGACTTCACACCAGAGCCTTTCCCATTCTCTTCACACTCCCCTCCCTGCACCTGCCTCAGAATAAAACAGGGACATTCAGACATGTGAGTCCTCTCAGCTTTAGAACTGACTGCACTGTTGATTTGTACATTTCACCTTGCCCCTTTAATTTAAAATCTATTTCTCTTACGCACATAGACAGGATAGCTGCATCCTTGCTGACCTTGGCTCTTTGGGGATAACCCAGAGCCATCATGAGCTAGCTGCAGACTCAGGTCCCTTCCCCCCATCCCATGAGCCTCGATGATGCTGACACTGTGTTGTCTCACACGGAATCTGCAGGAAGGACCACAGCAGTGTCTCATCACCCCGCCTTCTGATTCTGAGCAGACTTCATGCAAAAGTTGTTTTACTCCCTCCTTCGCCTCTGTCTCTTTCTCTTCTTTTCCCCTCCATTAAATTAGTTTTTGTCACTTCGGAAGTTCACTGGGTGAAGAGATGCATGCTGGCTCCAGGGTTTTCAGAGAGGCAAGAAAGAGACTGGAACAGCTCAAAACAGCAGACAGCATGGAAAATATTCACATTACGTGTTATTCTATTTTATCATCTTCATGTAAGCACATGTGGCTTCAGGGCCCTCAGGCTAGAAGGCCACACACTGTTAGTGGAATTGGTTGAAAAGGATTTATACTGTATAGATTTTCTCCCTTGTGGACCAGCCTAATAGTGGGTTCACAGTTTCCACTCAAGGGGGGAGTCTGGGCATCTGGAGTTTTTTTTTTTAAGCTTCCAGGTCATTCTAGTGTCCATCCCACTTTGAGAACCACTATTCTAGAGGACAGAGACCTCCAGGAGAGTTTTAACACTTTGAGAGAGGCAACGAAAGAAACAGGTGACATCTAATCCTCTGTGCCCAGCAATGCAGTTAATTAGGCAGAAAGAATGGACAGAAATAACACACCCTGGTCTGTCTTGTGCCAAGCAAAATAGGAATTTAGCTCCACTTAACCCTGTAAGGCCAGTGTGAAAAGGGAGATTCCAGCGTGCCCACCTCCCTGCCGCTAACCATGGGTTGGTGGATTGGCTGCCAGACCTTGAAACCATCAGCCCCCTGGTGAACATTTGCCAAGGTGATGCAAAATATTCACAGGAACAAGCCGTTTCTGCATTCTAGTCACAGTTAGTTCTCTTCCTTATTCTTGAAGAAAAGTAACATCAGGCCCACGTGCCTGCTTTCTTTTCTCAACAGAAAGTGCTGATGCCGTGAGTTGCTTGCGGCACCGTAGTTGGGAGGGGTTGTCTTTAAAAGTGAGTGGTGGGGCTGACCTGTCTGCATCCGTGTGTTTTGTAGTACAGAATCGGACAGCTGTACATGATCAGCAAGCACAGCCACGAACAGAGTGATCGAGGAGAAGGGGTGGAGGTTGTCCAGAATGAACCCTTCGAGGACCCTCACCATGGCAATGGACAGTTCACAGAGAAGCGGGTATACCTCAACAGGTAAGTCCTGGCAGCTGGCGCTCTACCTCCAGGCGCCCTCCCTGCCCAAGAATCCCTCCCACCTGGCCTCACAGCACCCAGTAGAGGCTGTGACTGTCTGGGATGAAAAGGTGAGTTAGAAAGTCTTTATATCCGCCCTCCAAAACCACCAGTCAAGTTGCTTCCCCCACATTGTGCAAAATAGTCCTCAAATGCATTTTCATCAGGAGCTTTCCTCTTACCATTCGCAACCCTTCCACCAGATGTTAGGATGAAATCTGATCTTAAGGATTAAAGGACTTTGTGTTCTTCCTTGGTTCTGGGATTAGCAGAAGGAAAGAGGCAACTTTGCCTGTAAATTGTAGAGAAGTAAGTGCTGAAGATAGTCGTGTACCATTGGGGTCTTAACTCAGTAAGATTTCCACTTCCTGTCAAGTGGAAGTTTCCCCAAAGGGAATTGACAAAACTAACAGTCACCTGTGACCAAAGTGAGATACAGTATGCAGGTGGTTTCTATCTCTCAACCACTTGAGAAATTGTTTAACTTTTCCTGCAGCAGAACAAGAAGTGGCCAGCTGTCTCAGTCATGTCTGTTTTCTCTATCAAAATATTCATATTTATCTTAATGGAGAGTAATAAACATTAGTAAGAGGGAAATTTGTTATAAATAGGATATCTGGACTTTCAGTAATAGTTCCATTCTTCCCAAGGTGAAGAATGTCACCTCTCCTTTGGAAGGGTAAAAATTCAAGGATGATCAGCCAGCACTGATCAGGACTGCCATTTCTGTTTTGCAAAATACATTTTTAAATATTTTCTGTTTTCTTATCACTAATGACATAATTGATTACTGGGGCTTGTCTGATCTTCTCCCTACCTTACACTCCCCTCTAGGTCATTTTCTTCCTTTTCCTTTTCTGGATCAGAACATTTGTAGTCACATGCCATATGGGGTATACTTTCTTAAAACTAACAGTCTATGTTAGTGAACCAGTGTGTGACCATTCTGGTCTTTGCTATCCTCTCCATGAATACTCTACTACCATTTATGGCCTCCCTTATTGGCCCATTTCTCATTATTCAGAAAGCACTACCAACATAATATTTGGACTGTGTCCCCATTTTATCCACTGACACTTGTGAATATTTCTCCATTCTCAGTGCTTTAACCACAAACAGATGTTCCTGAGAGAGCCATATTTGGAGTCTCTCATTCTTGCATGACCTCCACCCTCCAGCTGAAGGGGACTATTTCTTCTTGATGGGAGTGTTTGTGTTTTGTCACTAGTGTTTTTGGAAATCTCTCGGGCCAGTATCCTGACACTGAAGGCCTTGGGCTGATTAAACCAACACATTTTATTCAGCCCAAGGATGCAGTACCAGAGAATTCCTGAGTCATGATGAAATGCAAATGAGATCGATCCTGTTCACCTATTAGTAGCTGTGAATTGCCAGGATTTGAAACCAGTTCAACCTGCAATCAGCTGTTGATTTGCAGGAGTATTTGAGCTCCAGGTCTAGTCTGAGGATGGCTTCCTTCACAGAGAGGTTTCTCAGTATGCTGGTTTGACATTCTTAGTGCTAAGGGTGTAAATAAAATATTGAGCATTACTCACCTCTGTAGAGCAAAGAGAAGAGAGGAGAGTGCAAGAAAATAGAAACCTACAGAAAATTCCATTTCTCAGCGAACAATTGCATTTTCTCAAGTTATTGCCTGAGGAATGTTCCCTATGTACCAAATTTAAGAAATTAGAAAACTTTATAACTTTTCTTGAAACAGAACAAGAGGTGTCCAGCTGTCTCTGTCATGTCTGTTTTCTCTATCAAAATATATGACATTTATTTTAAAGGAGAATAATAAGCATTAGTAGGAGGGAAACTTGTTATAAATAGAATATCTGGACTTCCAGTAAAATAACTAAAAAGATTAATATAGACCTTCCCTCTGCACCTCGTATGACAAACACAGGATGAAATATAACAATATAAAAATGAATTCAAACCAAAGAAAGGGAAATCCTCAGATACTAGAAATAAAGAAGAGACTCTAACAGGAGTGGAAAGCAGATGAGCTAATGCTAGGGAAGCTGGGGGATGTCAGAACTGAGTGTGGGCCCTGCCATCCAAGGGTTGGGGGTGTCATGCTCATAGTGTTAGTTGCTTAGTCATATCCAGCTCTTTGTGACCCCATGGAATGTAGCCCACCAGGCTCCTCTGTCCATAGGATTTCCCAAGGAAAAATAGTAGAGTGGGTAGCCATTCCCTTCTCTGGGGATCTTCCCGACCCAAGGATTGAGCCCGGGTCTCCCACATTGCAGGCAGGTCCTTTACCTCCCATAAAGGGACAGGAAATGAGGCCTCAGTACCTGTAAATGGGGCATTGTGATTAAGAATCATGCAAAAAAAAAAAAAGTTTTTGACAAAGACTGAGAAAACTTACTGCTCAGAGATGCACACGGAAAGAACTACTAGGACTTGCCTGGTGGTCCAGTGGCTGAGTCTCTGCTCCCAGTGCAGGGGGCCCAGGTTCAATTTCTGGTCAGAAAATTAGATCCCACATGCTTCAATGAAGATCAAAGATTCTGCATACTGAAACCAAATAAGTAATTAAAAGTACTCCTGGACTTCCATGGTGGTACAGTGGATAAGAATCAGGCTTCTAATGCAGGAGACACAGGTTCAGTCTGGTCCATGAAGATTCCACATGCTGCGGAGCAGCTAAGCCTGTGCGCCACAACTACTGAGCCCGTCTGTGCTCTAGAGCCAGCGAGTTGCAACTGCTGAGCCCTCAAGCTGCAGCTAGTGAGCTGGTGTGTCCTAGAGCCTGTGCTCTACAGCAAGAGAGGCCGCTGCAGTGGGAAGTCCACACACCACAATGAAGAGTAGCGCCTGCTTGCTACAACTAGAGAAAGCCTGAGCACAGCAGTGAAGACCCAGTGTAGCCACCAAAAGTACTAATAAAGGCTGTGTTTTTAAGTAAAAGGAAGATGAAACCAAGAAGAATGAGGAGGCAATCTAGAAGAGATAGTGTTGCAGCCACGCGTTCCTGGAAACAAACTCACTCAGAAGGACAATGCAGAGAGTGGAGAGCAGATTATTACACTGGCGGGCCCAAGGCAGAGTCTCCTTTTAGCCAAAGACCCCAAGCAGCATTTGTGAAAATCTTTTATATCCCATGTGTACGTGTCTGAACCAACCACTCCAAATTCCTTGAGACTTACATAAACCAAGGAAAATACAATTCCAATAACCCCATGATTCACGTGCTGTGTGCTCATGTGCTCAAACAGTCAAACAATTAGCCAATAATCAATAAACCCGAGGTTACACTCCGATTGATACGGAAAAATTTATGGCCTGCCTGGAGGAAGGGGTGATCAGTGTATGTTTTTTCTTAGGCGAATGAGTAACCTAGATACGATCTTCAAGGTTCCCCTGTCTGGAGGGGGTCTTATCCTTCAGTTGTTGTTTTCATAGGCACTAAACAGACTTCAGAGTCCATTGGAAAGGTGGCCGAGCATGATCAGCATGAGCAGGACTAAGATGGAGTCCAGGCCCTATGAATTCCTTCTTCAATAGTAAATATCTGGACAAATCTGAATAAGCATAGAATGTTGCAAATATATGAACAATGAGTAATTGGAAATATACTCATGGAATTTAAACAGTTCAGATAACAATAACAGAAAATATACAGTTCAGTTCAGTTGCTCAGTCGTGTCTGACTCTTTGTGACACCATGGACTGCAGCATGCCAGGCCTCCCTGTCCATAACCAACTCCTGGAGTTTACCCAAACTCATGTCCATTGAGTTGGTAGGGGTAGTAAAAAAGAAATGCTGTAAGTTGCTAATATTATCTAGAAAGAGGAAAGACATGCTTATTAATTTTAAAAATGTAAAGCAAATGTGCCTATTCAAAATGTAAAAGTAACCTCTAAAAGAATAGTAAAGTAATATCTTTTGGTCATACACAGTTTTGGAAAGCATGACCAATGCAATACAAGGCAGAGGAAGAACAAAGAGAAATATACAAAAAAGTATGGTAAATAGAAAATATAAGTTGTGTTTGTCAGATGATAAATCAAAATATATCACTGATCACAATAATGTGTTATATCCTAAACCTGAACCTAGCTCAACAAAGATATGGCAACACTGACAAAATTACATGTGTCCTGAAGTTATAATGGGGATTTTAACCTACTTCTTTAATAAACTGATAGAGCAAGTAGACAACTTATTAATAACAAGCATAAAGAAGATATAAACAACTGATTTACAAGCTTGACCTAGTGGATATTAATAGACCGTGGAACCAACATACCTTTCAAACATACATGAAAATAGATAAAAACTGAGTACAAAGTAGGCCAGAAACCAGTCTCAAATACTAGAAAGTTGACACCATGTAGGTCCTATTGGCTGGTTTCAAAGCATGACAATAAGAAATTGCTAAAAAAATAAGTGTATGACCTAAATTAAATCCTTTATGACTATGCAGTGGAAGTGAGAAATAGATTTAAGAAACTAGATCTAGATGTGTATAAGAGACAGATGCAGTACCAGAGAATTCCTGAGTCATGATGAAATGCAAATGAGATCGATCCTGTTCACCTATTAGTAGCTGTGAATTGCCAGGATTTGAAACCAGTTCAACCTGCAATCAGCTGTTGATTTGCAGGAGTATTTGAGCTCCAGGTCTAGTCTGAGGATGGCTTCCTTCACAGAGAGGTTTCTCAGTATGCTGGTTTGACATTCTTAGTGCTAAGGGTGTAAATAAAATATTGAGCATTACTCACCTCTGTAGAGCAAAGAGAAGAGAGGAGAGTGCAAGAAAATAGAAACCTACAGAAAATTCCATTTCTCAGCGAACAATTGCATTTTCTCAAGTTATTGCCTGAGGAATGTTCCCTATGTACCAAATTTAAGAAATTAGAAAACTTTATAACTTTTCTTGAAACAGAACAAGAGGTGTCCAGCTGTCTCTGTCATGTCTGTTTTCTCTATCAAAATATATGACATTTATTTTAAAGGAGAATAATAAGCATTAGTAGGAGGGAAACTTGTTATAAATAGAATATCTGGACTTCCAGTAAAATAACTAAAAAGATTAATATAGACCTTCCCTCTGCACCTCGTATGACAAACACAGGATGAAATATAACAATATAAAAATGAATTCAAACCAAAGAAAGGGAAATCCTCAGATACTAGAAATAAAGAAGAGACTCTAACAGGAGTGGAAAGCAGATGAGCTAATGCTAGGGAAGCTGGGGGATGTCAGAACTGAGTGTGGGCCCTGCCATCCAAGGGTTGGGGGTGTCATGCTCATAGTGTTAGTTGCTTAGTCATATCCAGCTCTTTGTGACCCCATGGAATGTAGCCCACCAGGCTCCTCTGTCCATAGGATTTCCCAAGGAAAAATAGTAGAGTGGGTAGCCATTCCCTTCTCTGGGGATCTTCCCAACCCAAGGATTGAGCCCGGGTCTCCCACATTGCAGGCAGGTCCTTTACCTCCCATAAAGGGACAGGAAATGAGGCCTCAGTACCTGTAAATGGGGCATTGTGATTAAGAATCATGCAAAAAAAAAAAAAGTTTTTGACAAAGACTGAGAAAACTTACTGCTCAGAGATGCACACGGAAAGAACTACTAGGACTTGCCTGGTGGTCCAGTGGCTGAGTCTCTGCTCCCAGTGCAGGGGGCCCAGGTTCAATTTCTGGTCAGAAAATTAGATCCCACATGCTTCAATGAAGATCAAAGATTCTGCATACTGAAACCAAATAAGTAATTAAAAGTACTCCTGGACTTCCATGGTGGTACAGTGGATAAGAATCAGGCTTCTAATGCAGGAGACACAGGTTCAGTCTGGTCCATGAAGATTCCACATGCTGCGGAGCAGCTAAGCCTGTGCGCCACAACTACTGAGCCCGTCTGTGCTCTAGAGCCAGCGAGTTGCAACTGCTGAGCCCTCAAGCTGCAGCTAGTGAGCTGGTGTGTCCTAGAGCCTGTGCTCTACAGCAAGAGAGGCCGCTGCAGTGGGAAGTCCACACACCACAATGAAGAGTAGCGCCTGCTTGCTACAACTAGAGAAAGCCTGAGCACAGCAGTGAAGACCCAGTGTAGCCACCAAAAGTACTAATAAAGGCTGTGTTTTTAAGTAAAAGGAAGATGAAACCAAGAAGAATGAGGAGGCAATCTAGAAGAGATAGTGTTGCAGCCACGCGTTCCTGGAAACAAACTCACTCAGAAGGACAATGCAGAGAGTGGAGAGCAGATTATTACACTGGCGGGCCCAAGGCAGAGTCTCCTTTTAGCCAAAGACCCCAAGCAGCATTTGTGAAAATCTTTTATATCCCATGTGTACGTGTCTGAGCCAACCACTCCAAATTCCTTGAGACTTACATAAACCAAGGAAAATACAATTCCAATAACCCCATGATTCACGTGCTGTGTGCTCATGTGCTCAAACAGTCAAACAATTAGCCAATAATCAATAAACCCGAGGTTACACTCCGATTGATACGGAAAAATTTATGGCCTGCCTGGAGGAAGGGGTGATCAGTGTATGTTTTTTCTTAGGCGAATGAGTAACCTAGATACGATCTTCAAGGTTCCCCTGTCTGGAGGGGGTCTTATCCTTCAGTTGTTGTTTTCATAGGCACTAAACAGACTTCAGAGTCCATTGGAAAGGTGGCCGAGCATGATCAGCATGAGCAGGCCTAAGATGGAGTCCAGGCCCTATGAATTCCTTCTTCAATAGTAAATATCTGGACAAATCTGAATAAGCATAGAGTGTTGCAAATATATGAACAATGAGTAATTGGAAATATACTCATGGAATTTAAACAGTTCAGATAACAATAACAGAAAATATACAGTTCAGTTCAGTTGCTCAGTCGTGTCTGACTCTTTGTGACACCATGGACTGCAGCATGCCAGGCCTCCCTGTCCATAACCAACTCCTGGAGTTTACCCAAACTCATGTCCATTGAGTTGGTAGGGGTAGTAAAAAAGAAATGCTGTAAGTTGCTAATATTATCTAGAAAGAGGAAAGACATGCTTATTAATTTTAAAAATGTAAAGCAAATGTGCCTATTCAAAATGTAAAAGTAACCTCTAAAAGAATAGTAAAGTAATATCTTTTGGTCATACACAGTTTTGGAAAGCATGACCAATGCAATACAAGGCAGAGGAAGAACAAAGAGAAATATACAAAAAAGTATGGTAAATAGAAAATATAAGTTGTGTTTGTCAGATGATAAATCAAAATATATCACTGATCACAATAATGTGTTATATCCTAAACCTGAACCTAGCTCAACAAAGATATGGCAACACTGACAAAATTACATGTGTCCTGAAGTTATAATGGGGATTTTAACCTACTTCTTTAATAAACTGATAGAGCAAGTAGACAACTTATTAATAACAAGCATAAAGAAGATATAAACAACTGATTTACAAGCTTGACCTAGTGGATATTAATAGACCGTGGAACCAACATACCTTTCAAACATACATGAAAATAGATAAAAACTGAGTACAAAGTAGGCCAGAAACCAGTCTCAAATACTAGAAAGTTGACA